>RWJK01000881.1:0-80130 GCA_004335835.1 Scenedesmus sp. ARA3
GGCTCCCTGGCTGACCTGGCGCAACCCTCACTCTTGCTGCTGCTGCTGCTGCTGCTGCTGCTGGTGCTGCTGCTGCTGGTGCTGCTGCCTGCCCCCAGCTAACCTGACCGCCAACCTCACCGTCAACCAGCTGGCAGTGCAGATCGGCTCCCTGGCTGACCTGGCGCAATCTTCAGCCTATTTTGGAGTGCCGGCAGACAGCAGCGTGTCAAGTTACTTCACCAGCAGCCTCGACAAAGCTGCGCTGCTGCTGCGGCCGCGCATGATCGAGTACAAAGACACAGACGATGCTGTGGCTGATGTGCGGCGCGGCAAGATTGCGGCGTTCGTCACGGACCACATCAACGCACTGTACTTCACTCAGGTGCATAGGAAAGACTGAGAGGACGATGCAGCTGTAGGTGTCAGCAGAGTGTGCATGCAGTGCACATACAAGCGAAGTGACAACCAGCTGCTGGAAGTCCGTCAACTCAGCAGCCTGCCTCGCTGCTTTTGCGCCTCGCTGCTTTGCATTCGCAATGCACTCAACTCTCATGAGTTCTGCTGCATGCTTGGCGCCCCTACTTTAGATGCGGCCATGCAACTTGGCGCTAGGCTGTGTTGTGTTTTCAACGGCGGCTGGCTGTGGGTATTTCAGCTTTACATAACTAGCTGTCTTGCGCGCTTGTGCATCACTGTTCTCCTTGTTTGTACTGCACCCCGTTCCTCTTTGCTCCGTGCTTTTTTGTAGGTGAAGCCGTGTGACCTGGCGCTGGGCGGCGAGGTGGTTGGCTCTGGCAGCTTGGTGCTAGGGCTGCAACCAAACTCCACCATACGGGGCAAGCTGGACGATGCAATGCTCAAGCTGGCAGAGTCTGGGCAGGTGCCAGGTGAGCATGATTCTGCGCTGCCATGTTTTGGTGTTATGCTATGTCGTGCCATGCATCGTGTTTCAAACAAACTTCAGCAGGCGCGTTGCACTTGCTGAGGAGCTCGTGCATGACAAGCAAAGAACAGCAACCAAGAGGTTACGTGCAGAATGTCGCAGCCTCTTCTGCCGCATGCTGGCGTCTTGGCGTCCCATCCAACCGTGCTGCTGCTTGTACTGCATTGCATGTACAGACCTGCGGCGAAAGTGGTTCCAAGACAACAGCGAGTGTGACAGCGAAGCAACACCTGAGGGAGGGAGGCTGAGCATGGCTCAGGCCTGGAGCGTGTTTGTCATCCCTGCGGTTGGGGCAGCAGCCGGCATCCTCATTGCTGCTGCAGAGGTGTTCTACTACAACAAGATGTTTGTAGGTGAGGCGGGAGGCAGCGCGTGCTACACACGTGGAAGCTCCCGGCACATCCATCAGTTTTAGTATGCAGCAAGCCTCCTGACTGTAGCAGCAGCAGCAGTGAGTCCTACGGATTTGCACCTAGCAGCCTCTGAAACCTACCTTTGCATGAGGCTGAGCATGGCTCAGGCCTGGAGCGTGTTTGTCATCCCGGCGGTTGGGGCAGCAGCCGGCATCCTCATCGCTGCAGCAGAGGTGTTCTACTACAACAAGATGTTTGTAGGTGAGGCGGGAGGATGTGCACGCATGTGCTACACACGTGGAAGCTCCCGGCGCAACCACAAGTTAGTATGCATCAGGCCTCCTGAATGCAGCAGCAGCAGCAGCAGCAGTGAGTTTTTAAAGAGACTTGCATCTAGCAGCCTTGAAGCCTACCCGTGCACAAGGTTAGAAAACAAACAGTCACCTTCTAAGACCACTGCTGCTGCTGCTGCTGCTGCTGCTGCTGTTAACGCAGGCGTGCAATCGCTGCGCCAGGACCTGAGCGCCATGGGCGCCAGGGTGGTGCTGACAAGGCGGCTGCACCGGCAGCAACGCAGCATATCAAAGTCGCTGCGCTTCGGGTGAGAACGGCTGCGGTGCTTCGTGTGTGTAATGCCACTGGATACTTTCTGCGAACTGCCACTTGTAGAAAGCTGCTCATTTCGCCTTTTAATATGCTGCTCTGGGAGGCCGCTGCTCACCACCTGCTTTGTTGCTGATTGATTGGGCATGCCTACTGGACGGTTTGCCACTGCTGCAGGTCTGCCACAGACCACACGTTTGATGTGGAGAGCCCTGTACAGGGCACTGACGAAGCAAACAGCCAAAAGTCTGCAGCTGACAAAGATGCACAGCGTGATGGCAGCGGCAGCGGAAGCAGCAGCGCAAAGCAGCAGCAGCAGCAGCGGCAGGGTTCAGAGTGAACGCAGGCACAGTGGCACTGCAGTTGCTGAACAGGTGTGTGGATACTACAAGACTCCGTGTTGTGCTTAACCTGTGTGATGGCGATGTGAGTGGGGTTGTGTGTCTGTACCACAGTAACAACCGCTGTGCATGCTGATGATTTGCACGTGTTGCGCAGGTTTTGAGAAGCCAACTTGAACAAGGTACTGGGATGGATTGGCAAGCAGTGGCACATTCATAGCAGTGTGGAACTCTGCATGTGTGTCAATGGTAATGGCTGCGGTGCACCGACAGCAAGCTGCTGTGGCATTGAGTGGTGAATTGCATTGCAGCGCTGTACTTTTGCACACCATCTTGTGCTGTGTGCTGCACGTCTGCAAACGTTGCCAGTAATACTTCACTGGCACCCAGGGTGGGTGACAAAAACTGCAGCCTGGTGGATACTGCAGCATGTGAAGAGGGGCCGGGTTACATTGCTTTGCTGTGTGTGCATGCATCACAGCCTGCACTGCTGTGCATGGCATGCCACTGAGAGTGTGTTTGCAGATGCTTTAGTTGTTATCATGGATTGTTCTGCGGGAAGCATTTGCGGTGCAGTCTGAACTGACTTTCGGTTGACACACAAGCCTTAGGCTTGGTGAAGGACCAGGTGATGCTTTTGAGCGTGGGGGCATTGGCTGGCATAATTGTGAAACATGACCCTACTGTCGTAGCACAAGCGTCCACGCTGCATGCCATGGCGGAAGCTCCTTCAATGGGACAGGTGCTGCAGCATGTGGCCTAAATGCACTCATGTGGTGTGTATACCCCAAGCCCCTGGGGTATGTGTTGCTGGTTGTCGCTGTTTTTGGGCTGTCGCGGCTTGGGGCGCCAGTGCCACAACTCTTTGAAGACACGTGAAACAACAACAAACAATGCTTTGCATGTTCAATTTGTACCGCTTACTCGATACTCAGGCTGCAGAGCACCACAGTTGCTGCCAGGAGTTCAACGTGGAGGAGGCTGGGCCTGGTCCAGGGTTGCCTGCCCGCCTTGGCATTGACACTACTACTCGTGCAACACACGGGATGATTCATGCCAGTCCTTACGTTTATTCAATGCTTGAGAATGGCGGCAGCCTTTGCTCACAGAAGGTTCGCATCATCGGGAAGCTCGCAGCTGTAATGGTTACCGTGGTGAACTGGCGAGCGACCGCACGTAACTGCAGACAAATTCAAAGTAATTACAATAAAGCTGCATATTGTGCTGTCGTCAGTTAAGAATCAGCAGGCCTGCAAGTAGTCGCATCAACCCTGCTGCAAGCTCCAGCAAGCCCCGATGCCGGGTGTGCGAGTGAGCTTATACTTGAAATGATCAGATGTATCTGGCACTATTTTCATGCTAAAGACGCTGCGATAGTACTACCTGCGTGCGACAACGCTGTTGCAAAGGTTTGCTAGGCCGGGCATCATCAGCAAAGTTTTTCACAAAAGCAGCTGGAGAGAGCTCGATACGGTCGGCTCACTGCACTAGAAACGGTTCAGGGACAGTGCGGCAGCAAAGCTGAACTTGGGGTACCAGCCTGGAGCAGCAGCAGGTGGAGCAGCAGCAGCACCGGCACCAGCACTGTCACCAGCATAAACGCGTAGCCCCCAGGCTATACATCATCATTTACAGCGCCGTGAACCTATTCTGCTGCTACCCTGAGAAAGGGGACCCGATGCTCCACATGCTGCAGTAGCCTGCGTGCCAGGCCTGCAGCACGCACCAGGCAACAGCAGCAGCAGCAGCAGCAGCAGCAGCAGCAGCAGCAGCAGCAGCAGCAGCGATGGCAGCCCTGCGCGTGCTGGCCGCGCACCGGCCGCCCCTCTGCTTCATCGAAGGCGGCGAGAACGGCAGCACACCCATTTTTTCCGGCTACCTCATTGAACTGCTGCCTACATTACTCAACCAAGCCAACCTGCAGATCGTCTACGAGCTGACTGCTTTTGCCGGCAGCGGCGGCGGCATGCAAGCGAATGGCAGCTGGACGGGTGTCATGGGGGAGTTAGTTGCTGGCCGCACGGATTTGGCGCTGTTCCCTCTGACGCTGACGTCGCAGCGCGCGCAGTACATACAGGCAACGCCGCCTTTCATGGACGACGGGTATGGCATTCTGGTCAAGACGCGGCGGCTGGACTCAGGTGGGATGCAGGGGTGCAAAGGGTTTTTTCCTAACAATCTGTTTTTGACGGTGTAGTTGGATGGTGCAGAAATGAGAACAAATAGCAGTGCAGCAGGGTTGAGTAAGGTGTATTGCTGGTTGCCGCTGCTGCTGACGGTGCTGCTGCTGCACGCTGTCTTGTGTTGCTGCAGGCTACTCCTTCCTGCTGCCGTTCACCGGCTTTACCTGGGCCATGCTCATGGTGGCACTAGTAGCTATCATGCTGCTGCTGACGCTGCTGGACGCTGTCACCCGCAATGCGCGGCTGCGTGCATTTGAACGGCTGCATGGCACACAGAAGCTGACCAAAAAGCGGCGAGGTGAGCCTGCCACGACA
The DNA here is from genome assembly GCA_004335835.1 of Scenedesmus sp. ARA3. Taxonomy (NCBI): domain Eukaryota; kingdom Viridiplantae; phylum Chlorophyta; class Chlorophyceae; order Sphaeropleales; family Scenedesmaceae; genus Scenedesmus; species Scenedesmus sp. ARA3. Next base: position 4,721 of record RWJK01000881.1, read on the forward strand.
TGCATTGTGATAGAGAGCATCATGATGGCTTTCTGTGCAACCCACCTGCCTGCTGCTTCAGAAAGTTGCGCAACTTGTGTGCGCAACCGCATGCAGCACTTGCCAAGGCCATGAACCACGCAGCCTAGTGCATAATGGCTGTCTGTGCACCTCACGTGCCTGCTGTTTTGCAATCGTATGCCTTTCTTGTGCACACAGACGCAAAGGTCATGAGCCACGCCATTGAGAGCATCATGATGGTTGTCCGCGCACCTCACTTGCCTGCTTGTTCACATGTGTGTTTGGACTGTTGTGTGCTTCTGCATCTTGTTTTGTGCCTTGCCAACGCAGACGCCAAGGTCATGAACCACGCGATTGAGAGCATCATGATGGCTGTGGGCAATGGTGCCGCCCCTACCAGCCGCAGCTGGGCAGTGAAGATCGTGTACATCGCGTGGGCGGTGTTCTGCGTCATCATGCTGGCGGCTTACACCGTGAGTGTTTTATGTCATTTTTGTTTGCGGGACGTTGAAGCTCCCAGTGTTGTATGCAGCTGTGCGGTCAAAATTGTGTTCTGCGCAACCATGCTGGCTGCTTACATCGCAAGTGTGCATTGCGAGGACTCTTTTGTGGGGCACTTGCGGGTCACCCGCATCAGCACCCGCACAACACAGGACTTCACCTGACACGCTGTGTGCCCTGACAAGCTGCATGCCCTGCTACTGCTGCTGCTGCTGCTGCTGCTGCTGTTGCTGCTGCTGCTGCTGCAGGCCAACCTGACAGCCAACATGACTGTGAGCCAGCTGGGGGTGTCATTCAAGACGCTGCAGGACCTGGCACAGAGCGGCCTGCCGTTTGGCGTGCCGGCTGACAGCAGCATTGCAGCCTACTTCTCCAGCAGCGCTGACCAGGCAGCGCGGCTGCTGCAGCTCAAAATGGTAGGTGGCATTTGCCTCCTAGTGTCGGCAAGTAGGATGATCTTGCTATTTGGATTGGAATCAGGCAAGGCGGCATCACAAGCGGCGGTGGAAAAGCAGGGTGGTTGATGCGTTTGCATTTGGTGCCGGTCTGCACAGCACAGCACAGCAAGCAAGCAAGCAGCAGAAGCAGCAGCAGCAGGGTGGTTGGTGTGACCCACATTATGTCGACTCCCTCTTGTTTTGCCGCTGCCGCTGCCGCTGCCGCTGCCGCTGCCGCTGCCGCTGCCGCTGCCGCTGCTGCTGCTGCTGCTGCTGCTGCTGCTGCTGCTGCTGCTGCTGCTGCTGCTGCTGCTGCTGCTGCTGCTGCTGCTGCTGCTGCTGCTGCTTGTGATGCAGCGTGAGTTCAAGTCTACTGCTGATGGGGCGGAGGCTGTCAGGGAAGAAAAGATTTCTGCCTTCATCAACGATTACGCAACAGTGCAGTATTTCACACAGGTGAGTGACCGGGCAGGCTGCATTTGTTGTTAGTGTTGTTAGGCACTCAGGCTGACGTTGTTGCTATTTTGCACTTGCTGGCTGTGCGAACGCGCTGTGTTTCTGCGTAGGTCATGTCAGCATGATGAATGCACGGTTCCAGAGCAGTGTGGATGGCACGCTTTGCGCACAGCGACCGTCACGCTGCACTCGCAGCCAACAGTACGCAGCAACACAGGTCATCTAGACTGGCAGAGTGTATCACATATTGCACACCTCATGCCACGTCCACATCAAGCTACCACAGAAAGTCCACCAAGCAAACTATCCTTATGCGCTGCTGCAGGAGCCGCCATGTCACCTGAAACAATCGGCAGCGGGCAGCTGGTGCTGCGGCTGCCGCGCAACTCACCACTGCTGCTGCTGCTGCTGCTGCTGCTCCTGCTGCTGCTGCTGCTGCTCCTGCTGCTGCTGCTGCTGCAGGAGCCGCCTTGTGACCTGGCGCTGTCACCTGAAACGATTGGCAGCGGGCAGCTGGTGCTGGGACTGCCGCGCAACTCCACGCTGCTGCCAAAGCTCAGCGCGGCGCTGCTGCAGCTGAGCGAAGCGGGATACATGGCAGGTGGGGTGATGCTGCTGCTGTCTGCATTCTGCACTGCATGATGCGGCTAGGCATTTGATGTGATAGGTCATTTGAAAGATGACAAGAGCTGCTGCAATGCAGCTGGGCACCCCGCTTGCCCATACATTTGAAATTAAAGCACCACACGGTCCTGTAAGTAACGCTCGCACTGCTGCTGCTGCTGCTGCTGCTGCTGCTGGGTCAGAGCTGCGCCGCAAGTGGTTTGTGGACTCCATCCGCTGCACAACTTCTGTACGTAACACGTATTTTCAAGCTGTACTGCTGCTGCTGCTGCCGCAGAGTTGCGCCGCAAGTGGTTTGTGGACTCCAGCCGCTGCAGCAGTGACACATCAGCATCGTCCGGCAGCGGGCAGCTGCACCTCACACAGGCCTGGAGCGTGTTCATGATAGTGGCTGGAGGCGCTGCGGTTGGGCTGCTGGCTGCTGCTGGGGAGATGCTGTACTACCGGCGCCTGTACACACGTGAGCGCTTGTGTCTTTTAAGTTTTAGCGTTTTTGATCGTTCGTAAAAGCTCCGCCTCGAAAAAGTGTCCGGCCACCTAGTTACACCATGCTGCTGACTCATGCCGGCCGCCATATGCCATGCTTTGCTCACTGGATGGTGTTGCATGTTGCTGCAGGCATGTTTGAAATGACTGTTCTAGGCATGGAAAATGCACAAACTGCGCACCTGCAACCAATGCTGGACCAGAAGCCCCGTGTTTGCTCTGAGGCAGGATGTGCCGCTGGTGGGCTGCTGTGCTTGACGTCGTGCTCAGTGAATGAATGATTGAGTGAACAAGCTACGCGTGGTGTGTTCACACTTAACACCCGCGTAAGTTAAGGAAGGGGACGTGTGTGGGGATGAGGATGCCTCATGCGCCTCCACTCCTCCTACCATTTGCTCAGTGGCTGGTGCTTCTTGTTGCTGCAGGCATGTTTGCGCTGAGGCAGGACGTGTCAGTGATGGGCGCCCGCGCAGCTTTCAAGAAGCGCGTGACGTCTGGGCGGCACATCATGCCCAACGTCAGCATGCAGTCGGACAGGAGTGGGGTGTCCAATGTTACTGGGCCGACAAGCTTCAAGTCTGTTAGATTTAGGTGAGTGGTACACTTAGCTGCAGCTGTGGAAAGGCCCTGCACACTGAAGAAGACATGCATGCATTAGTATTGTGATAGTTGCCAAGTACTTTGAGGTTGCATGTTGAGTGGATATCTGTGCATCAACGTGTGCAATCGCAATCAGGCTGCTGCTGCAGCAAACACAGCCAGCTTGCAAAGCCACAGCATTGGTACCAATCCGCCTGACTGATGCTGCTGTCACTTTTCAATACTGTTCTGCAGCGACTCCCTGGAGAGGTCAGCAGACGTTGACCGCTGGGCAAGCGCATCATCCCAGCAGCAGCAGCAGCAGCAGCAGCAGCAGCAGCAGCAGCGGCCAGACACAGCCCTAGGCCGCTACAGCCCTGATGCCCTTGCAACACCCCAGCGCATGCCTGACCAAAGCAGAGAAGGCACTGCTGCTGCTGCTGCTGCTGCTGCTGCTGCTGCTGCTGCTGCTGCCAGCAGCAGCACACCTCACGCGTCAGCAGCAGCAGCAGCAGCAGCACCAGGCAAGCATCATCCGAAGCTCACCCCTCAGCTGCTGAGGCAGGCGCAGGCAGAGCTGCAGCAGCGGCATCAGGACAGCCCTGCGCAGCATTATGCGCAGCTGCAAGAAGAGTTCTTGGGTATGGGCGGTGTGTCGCTTTCGCCCAGCGTGGGTGGGCAGACGGAGAGGGACCGGCATGAGCTGATAAGCACGGACTCTGAGAGTGACTCTGATGCGTGAGCAGCTACAGCAGCAGCAGCAGCAGCAGCAGCAGCAGCTGTGTTGAGGTGCTGTTGTAAAGGGAGAGTTCTCACTTTACAACATGTAAGCAGGGTTGTGCGTTGTACCGCAGCAGTTTTGGCTACTTGTTTCACTGGGGAGGTGCAGCACTCACCTTTGTGGCAGCTGGGATGCATTGCTGCAGTTGCGGTTATCGGGCTTTCTTTCAACAGATAGTTGAGTGAACAACTGCCGGCAGCAGTTGCAGGAGACTGGTGCTTGCTTTGTACATACTTGCAGTTGCTTTGCTTTGCTTTGTGCATTTGCGTTGTTTAGTTTGGGCTGGTTTCTTCCATTGGGTGCATCAGCATGTTGCACTGGCAAACTTGTGCATTGACTCTCATCACTGCATGCAGCCAACGAGTGGCTCAGCAGTCACTGGCTTTCACAGTTTGAATAAGGTTTGGTTGGGGTTGGATTAGAGTTTCATTGTCATTGTTTTTGTTTGTGATGGGGCGCTGGTCAAGTACAGGGTGTGTGCAGGGAGGGGTTGGAAGCCCCCCATTTGACTCCATTTATCATTCAAAGCAATCCAGCCGGATTGCTGCAGCTTGTTTCTTATGCCTTGCTGCGTCACTGCATCCTGCGCATACTGACACCTACTCTGCAGTGACACCTGCAAGTGACACTGCTGCAAGTCACTCCTGCTCAGCAACGACACTTGCAAGTGACACTGCTGCAAGTGACACCTGCTCCGCAGTGACACTTGCAAATAATAATAGTCTTCTTGTAAGCCTTACCTTGTCACCTGCAAGTGACACTGCTGCAAGTCACTCCTGCTCAGCAACGACACTTGCAAGTGACACTGCTGCAAGTGACACCTGCTCCGCAGTGACACTTGCAAATAATAATAGTCTTCTTGTAAGCCTTACCTTGTCACCTGCAAGTGACACTGCTGCAAGTCACTCCTGCTCAGCAACGACACTTGCAAGTGACACTGCTGCAAGCGACACCTGCTCCGCAGTGACACCTGCAAATAATAATAGTCTTCTTGTAAGCCATACCTTGTCACCTGCAAGTGACACTGCTGCAAGTGACACCTGCTCAGCAGCGACACCTGCAAGTGACGCAGCAGGTGTTGGCAGCTGAACAGCAAGGAGTATGTTGGTTGAGCTGCTGTGTCTTTTGGTGCAGCACACAAAACACACCAGCATTGGTGAGATTTCACTCACGTGGAGGTCAGCAGCAAAAGTGTAAGATCGTTACACTAGAAGAGGGCGTTGAGCGTATCCTGAACACCACAACATCATTGCCCGTGACAAACTGTGCGCAGAATAAGCACGTGAGCTCGAATGTACCAAAGCATCTACATCCTACGAGGATGTAGCGCACACAGTCACACCAAGGACAGGATCTAGCCTTCGAGTGTTACCTTGGGAGACACCCGGCAGCAGCACGCAGTGCCGCCACAGACAAAACAAAACCTTATTTGCCTATAATGTCATAGAATCTAAAGGTGCCGATTGGCAGCCCATGCACTGGATGTGTCACCAGGGACCAAGTAGAAAGCTGGCGATGATGTTCTAATTAATGTTCTGACACAGAACATCACACGGTCTTATCAACTATCAGGTCACTCTCACACAGCAGTTGTCTTGTGCTTGCAGGAACACAGGGCATCACACATTGCGTGTGTTCCTGGGCTGCCTGACAGCTATGTGGTCAAAATGTAACAATGTAACAACCTTTTAAAAGCACGGCTGACAGCTGACCTGCATGTGCATATGCAGCAGGCGAGGGAAGCAAGCAAGCCAGTAACGGCCCGCAAACTTTGAGGTGCATGGCACTGACAGAGCAGCACGACACCACCCGAACGCTGGATTATAACAATTTATATCCCAGCCGCCTCAATTCAGAGGCTTGAAGGGCTGAGAAAACACAGCAGCCACGCGCTTGATGGGCTGAGGAAACACAGCAGCCACGCGCCAAGGGGAGTTCTGCTTTGACTCGCAGACTACACATGGTGCAGAAGTGAATTGATCCGAGCACCTGCAATTGGCGATCAGCTGGTGTTAATGCAGCACGTATGGACTGCGACAGCATGTCTTGTGCGAACCAGGCCGAACGCGTGGACGCATGTTGCTGGAACCCTCTACTCGCGTGCTCGAGTGAATCATGCACAACATCACACATGCACACAGCAACTGCTGTTGTGTGTTGTCCCAGCCTGTATCAGCGTGCATAAGGTGCTTGAACTCTCCAGGCACTCATGCTAGCAGCCTCCATTGCTGCACTACACATTTTGCAGCACATCAATGCACGGCTGCACCCGACTGTTGCTGCAACGAGCATGTATGTTGACCCACGCGTGTGTAACCTGTTGACTGTGCCAACACAGGCGATTCCACACACAAACAATGCTGCAGCAGAAACACAGCAGAAATGCACAACTGGGCTTACCACGTGCAATAGCCCGAGCTTCAACGCACTGCACAACCACACTACGCGGCAGCCAATCTGCATGCCGTAGGCCTACATTAGCGCACATGTGGATCTGCGCAGAACATTGCACCACACTAACTGGTGTAGCTGCAGGGGCATTGCACCACCTGCGGAAGCGCCACCAATCTGTTGTCGTTCGACCCCCATGAAATTGTTGCTGGCACCCGCTGCTGACCCGCGCAAACGCAACCTGGAACAGAATCCCCTTTCCATGTGCATCTGCCAGGCACAGCAGCTAACCATAACGTTAGGTGTGCTGTTGCATCATCAAATGCATGCACTGTGCCGTCAATGCACGGGCTTACGCAGCCCGCGGAGCTGTAACGCTTGAAAACCATGACGCTGCTTACGCTGCTGCGCACACCCATGTGCTGCCGCCAAGAGGGGCAGCAACAGTCTGCCAGAACAGCGTGCAGGTTCCTAGGTCCGAGTCAGTGCAGCCAAAGATGGGTGCGGTGTTGTCGGTGCCACCCCTTGCTGGCCTGGGGAAGCTTCCAGGGCAGGCGGTGGACGTCTTGAAGCAGCCCTTGAGCGTAGCAGTTAAGCCTGGCGTCTCAACAATGAACCGCGGGTACGCGCCGATAGAGCTGGTCGCGGCAGCGTTGCACCTTGTGACAGCGCGGTCGAAGGCCATACAGCCGTCAGGGGTGCACTGGCCGGCCGCGGTGGCGGCCTGTGCGTCGCCGCTGCACATGGTCACTGGGTTGGTTGCTGGGCACGTTGCGAGCGTTGTCTGGCACGAGTCCAGCGTTGCGTTTGTGGTCAGCAGGAACTTTGAATGCTCCTTGGGACAGGCAGCAGACTTCACGCAGCCAAGCAGGGCATTGCCGGGAACGCCTGCTGCTGACACCTCAGCATCATAGCCCGCAGCACTGACGCCGCCACTGAGGACAGCACCACATCCCTGCGAGAGTGCAATGGCCCCCACGCCGGAGAGGCATGCGGACAGCACTGCCGTGGAGTCAGCCGCCGCTGTGCGGTCATACAGCGCAAAGCTCCACGCTGCTGGCACGACGGAGCTCGGGCACTTGCCGGTTGCTGCTGCGCCAGTGATGGGGTTGTAGCAGCCAGCTAGGCTGGAGCCGTCTGTCAGAGAGGTGGTGAAGCCTGTGACGGTGCTGCAGTTGGTGGTGCCTGGTGCACGGAAGATGCAGCGCGTGAGCACTGCGCCCTGAGTAGTGGCGTCCTGGCTGTACAGGGACAGGGTGCGGTTGCTGACCTTGGCGCATGAGGTGAAGTTGGCAGCTGCCTGCCAGCACTGCTCGTCGGCGCTGTTAGACGCCAGAGATGCGGGGATGTAGCCTGATGGGCAGTTGCCGGTGGAGGACTTGCAGGCAATCAGCTTGTCACCATCGCTGCGGCAGGTTGTGGCAGGGCAGGGCAGGGAAATCAAGTAGGCAGGGGCAGCAGCACACAATCAGAGCGCGTCCGAGCATTGCAGCGGCACCAGCACAGAAAAAGTCGAACAGAGATGCAGCTGCTTCTGGGCAATGACCTTTCTGGGCATGCTTAGCTGCAACAGCCACGTGCACATTCGTGCATCAGCACAAGGCTGTTCACAAAGAATGTCCCCCGCACATGTTCACAGGGAGTGTTCACCGCAGATGTTCACTCACTTGTAGATCGGCACGGGGAATGTCGCGCCGCCAGGGGTGACGGTAGCGGCGCACGTTGCGCTGGCAGCCAGGCTAGCGCGGCAGTGCAGCGCGGTGGCGCCATCCAAAAAGGTGATGGGGAAGAAAGAGGGGCAGGTGGCACCATTGATGCAGCCCACAAGTGCGCTACCGTCTGGGCTGAAGACTTCCAGCCCACTAAAAGCACCCACGGCGCAGGTTGGCGTGCCAGTGATAGGCGTAATGCATGCCTCTAGCTGTGTGGTAGAGGCCAGGCTGAAGCTCCGGGTTCCGCTGCATGAAGATGCAATGCTCTTGCACTCCACCACCGTGCCGCCAAGGGTGTTTGACACCTCAACAGGGAAAGCAGAAGGGCCTGTGGAGAAAGGGCGGGGCAGTGAGCAGCAGCATTGTCAGCGATGCGTCAAGTGGCTGCTACACCCAATGCGACACGCCACAAGTTTGCTGTTGATGGCCGCGACAAGCTTGCAGGATAACAATAACCGCTATGGAGTCCAACAAGTAGGGAACAGTAGCGCAATTTCCAAGCAGGCAGCAGAGCTCGCTCACATATTGTGGTTGCAGTCACGCAGCCAGACAGCAGGCCGCCGTTTGTCGCTGGGATGTTGAACGTTGTGGCAGTGCCGTTGCAGGCGTTTGCAGGGCCAAGAGCCCTGCACTCCGCCAGCGCAGGTCCGGGCATGGTGATGTAGCTGAACGGAGCAGCAGCAGGGCACAATGTCGCGTCGCTCCTGAGGCAACCAATGACGATGCTGCCGTCGGGGCTGCGCACAACCTTGTTGTATGTCCCCTCGGTGGCAATGCCGTTGATTGGCGCTGACGTGGCTGCAGTGATGGTGAGGCCTGATGCGCAGTTAGCTCCGATGGCGGGCCTGTAGCACTGTGTGAGCAGAGACTCGCCGGCCTTAACCTCGGTGTACATTGGGAAGGTGTAAGCGCTGAAGTCAAAGTTGGTGCCCTTGGCTCCACATCCGAGGCTTGCTGCCAGGCAGCCGATTGTGAAGCCGAAGTCGTCGCGCATAGTGAGGGGGAAGTCGTCATTGCTGCAGAGAGCAACAGATGGGAGGGGTTGCAGAGCAGCGCGGCATCAAAGAGTGAGCGGCTGCTGGGTGTGTTGCGCAAACAGGTGGCGGATGCTGCGTGGCAGCAAGTGTGGTGGCGTTGGAGAACAGTGCTTTTTTTGTTGTGCCTGATACATCCTTGATGCCTGAGTGCACGGGAGGGTACATGCTCAACAGGTTGCTGTGGGTATGCATGAATAGCTGAACAGACTGCATGCATGCATCAACTGCCAACGCATACATCGCATGGCAGGGCGGTGAGTTGCTGCTGCAGGCGCAGTGCGAGGGCTCACCACTTGAGGTTGGTCTTTGGTGAGCATGACACCACAGTGCCGTTGGCGTTGACGAAAGGAGCGTCTTCCTTGCACACAACAGCCACAATCACATTGGGGCTGCATTCTGTGAGCACGTTGGCTTCCTTGGTTTCCTTGGGGTAATCTGCAGGGCACTTGGTGCTGCCGGCCTCAATGCACCTGCAGAAAGCAAACGAGGACGTGTGCACAGGCATGTTAGGGTTTGAGCCATCCCTTTACTGCAGCCAGCAGCGACATCATCGGGGACAGAGCATCGTGACAGACAGGGCTGCTGCCTTTGCTGCCTGCAGCAGTGAGCGCAGCTGTGCAGCAACTGACAGAGATTGCAATCGCACTGCGCACTCACCCGACCACGTTGCTGTTGGAATCCTTCACTGTGATGGTGTAAGCAGCAGCATTGACGTCCTTGGCTGTTGTGCCCATTCCGGCGGCAGACAGGTTACATGTGCCCCTTGAAGTGCGGCAGCCAATTGTTGCGGGGACACCAGTGGTGGCATCCGGCTTCAGGAGAGCGAGACCCTGGGGCGCTGTGCAAGAGTCATTGAACTGCAGGCAGCAGCAGGACGTGTATGGGTCAGCACGCCAGCACCATCCGGTTGTGTTGTTTGCTGCCGAGCACGTTGTGTACTGCTGCGCATCCTCACATTGGAAGGCTGCGGTCAGCACCCAGCGGTGGGTATGCAGCTGACTGCTGCTGACAATGGCAGTGCCATCTGATAACACTGAGCGCATGATCGCAAAAGCAGCAGCAGCAGCAGCAGCAGCAGCAGCTCACCCTGCGGCACTCGATGGTGCGAGATGAATCAAACAGGCAGGTGCTTGTGCTGGTGCCGCAGTTGGCGGGGTTGACAGCCATCACTTCCAGAGGGAACTCCAGGTCAGCAGCAGCCACGTTGGGGCATGCATTGTCTGCGCCAAGGGTCAGGCACGCAAACAGCTTGCCGTTCAAGCCACGCGCAGGCACGTTCCATTTGGGAGTCTGGCCCAGCGTCGGGTAAGGCGGGCACTGAGACACGTCCTTGCAATCCTGCAGGCCCCATGCGGGGGCGGAGCGGAATGCCACAAAGGGGCAGCCGTCGGCGCTCTTGATGCAACCTGTACAGGCGCAGGAGGAGCAGCAGCCACGGGAAGAGGGTGCAGACGATGAGTGAGAGTGCCTTGAAAAGCAAAGGTGGCAGCAGCAGATGCGAGCTGTGTTATTCCTCTCCGCGCTGATGAGCAGCAAGTGTGGCGATGTAATTTGTGCTAGCAAGTGCTTGTGCGCCGCACGTTTCTGCATGCTGCATGCAGCGCACGCCATGCATACATGGCCCTGCCATGGCATCTCCTGCTGATGCCTACAGCGGGGTTGTATGCAGATGCGCTACTGCCCTGCTTTGGCAGCAAACATTCCTAAGCAGCAGCGCTCACCCAGCAGCTTTTCGGCGCTGTCAGTGACAGGTGTATCGTAGCCGGCAACGTTGCAGGTGGTGAGGTTGCGGCACTCAGTGATGACCTGGGGCTTGCCATTCCACAGCGCAACGAAGCCAGCAGGGCAGTTGCTGCCAGGGGTGCTGCATGCCTCAAGCTTAGCGCCGTTGAAGGTGGCAACGCTGTGAGAGGCTGGGCATGCTGCAGTGTTTGATGCCAGGCAGGCCACCAGCAGGGTTGCGTTGTACTGCTTGATGGGGTTTGACGCGCTGTTGCAGAGGCATGCCTTTGCGGTGTCGTCGTAGACGGCGCCGGGGATCTCCGTGCAGGTCTGCAGGCAGCAGCAGCAGCAGCAGCAGCAGCAGCAGCAGGCAGGTGAGAGGTTTGGGTGACAGGGTGCCTTCAGGAGCCAGGCAGTGTGAAACTTTCAGTGCAGTGAAGCACTTTCAGTGCTTCGCCTTGCTGCAGTGTGTTAAAGATGGAGCATGAAAGGCAAGGTAACGGGGACAGGAAGCAGGCGATGCTGCGGCTGCCGCTGTCACAAGCAAGGCAGCACATGCACGCACAACAGCCGGCAGTGCCTGCAGTGCTTGTCTGCATGGCAAAGGTGAAATACCGCTACTTTTAACGTTGTTTTACTTATTCCACTACTTGGAGGCGGGTCTCCGACCCTGCTTCCAGATCTAAGCGCTTCTGCTCACCGGGGCGGGGCTGGGGCTGGGGCTAGGAGAGGGAGATGGGGATGGTGAGGGGGATGCTGGCTCTGGAGAGGGAGAGGGAGAAGGAGAGGGGGAGGGTGATGCTGGGGTGGGGCTGGGGCTGGGTGAAGCGGGCTTGGGGCTGGGGGTAGGCAGAGCACAGGGTGCCGCATATGGCTGGGCCGTAATCTGGGGCGAGGCAGCTGCACGTTACGTCAACAGATGGCAGCAGGCAGCAGGGGTGAGGAGGGGCAGGCGTTTTGAGCAAGCATTCTGCGGCTGCTGCAACTGCCCAGTGTACTGATTCAACTGGTTTGCGCGGTGTGGTTCACTTGCAGAGTTGCTGCGCCTGATGGGCGTGCACTTCGAACCCAGCGCTAGCGCAGCACTCTGCATGGCACCAAGCACCTCTGCACTGTGCATTCACTGCACCATGCAGTTGCTAGAGCATTACTTTGTAATATGTCAACTCACTGTTGGCGAGCGCGCGCCTCTTGAAGGTGTTCAGGTAGGTTTTGGTGCTTGCATACAGGGTGGCGTCGTAGCCGCCGGCGCAGCCAGCGCGCGCTCCCGCCGTGCGCAGCATGTTCCTCCTGGCTAATGCAGTGGCCTGCACCGCTGAGTTGCCGAAGACAACAGCCCTCACCCATGCCCTCAGCGAGGAGAACTGTGGGGGAAAGGTCTGGCCCTGCAAAGAGCAGCAGTGAATCACAACGCAGCAGCAGCAAGAGCAGGAGCAGCAGCAGCAGCAGCAGCAGGCGGGAGTGTTAAACCCTCAGGCACACCCCAACTGAGCGCTGCAGACCTTGCGGAGCCGGCATAATGCAGTGTGCCTAGTGCAGACAAACAGCAGCACATCAGAATGACAACACCTGCAGGCGCAACCAAGCCGGCGTTGATCAGCATGCTGCACACACCTGGCACGCTGTCACCCTGATTGGCAGCAGCAGCACACAGCAAGCAGCGTCACGCTGGCCTCACCTGGCGCGGAACCCTCTCGCACTTGTCGTTGAGGTTCATGATGACCACTGTGTTGGGTTGAATGCCCAGGTACCTTGCTACATCAGCCTTCACAGCGTTCCTGAATCCTGCGTTGAAGCCGGGGGCGTTCGCTGTGCAGCTGCCATTGACAGCCACAGAGAACTGCAGGTGATACGATCTGGCTTGTGCGTTGACGCCTGCTGCTGCAACGCACAGCAGCAGGGCCACGGCGAGAGAGCTGCGGAGCCCCCTCATGCTGATGATGGTAGGTGAGCCTGCTGCAGGAACAGGGGAGGAAGAAGAGGAGCGGCAGCGTGTCCACCGTTAGATTCACGAAAGGTCAGCACGAATATGCATATCGATATGTCTAATGTACTTAGTAGCTGCGAGCGGGCTGTGGCGGTGTGACCAGCGCATTGTACGACGGCAGGACCAAAGCCCATGCCAATCGAATCCTGCATGTATGCGCAGTGGAGCTGCCAGGACCGTCTCTAAGCGCGTGCCTGCGGTTATAATAATACATAGAGTCGTTTGTATGCTGCGGCACGTGTGCAAGAGCACGCAGAAGTCACCAACCACTTCTGCACCATGTTGCTGCCCGTCATTGCAGGGATCTGCGCTGGGTACTCTGCTTATAAGCTTACCTTATCACAAAGAACTATGATCTGTAAGGTTCGCAAGCAGAAGGCTGCTGTCGCTTGCGGCAGGCGTGGGTTGGGTTACTGCGCACAATACGTTGGCTGCAATGAGCGATGAAGCTTAACACTTCTACCTTGACTAGGATGACTTCAGGAGCTATATAGGGCCGCTGTGCTGGTTGGACGTCTGCTGAGTTCTGTGCTGGTTCTAGTGTTCTTCGGGTCTGTGGTTTATGAAGCCCGGAAGAAGGGCAGAGCTGCCCTGACATGCAAAACCAACCTAAACAAAACAACGAAAATTAGGGTGGTATGCGGGTGTGTTACGCTTTGTACTGAAAGGAAAAGGCGTCATGGCAAAGCGGGAATGCAGCAAGCGCCGGGCATACCAGCACAAGTGCAACATCACACCCAATTGTAAGCACAAAATTTTACTATAGTTTTTCCAATTGCGTACGTGCTCAAAAACTTTAAGGATACACTGCTGGCTATTGGTCACATGCACGCTGCGTAACCGGGCTTGAAGCGGTCAAGCACAACATTTACTAGCTTTGCTGCTTCGATGGCTGAGAGCTGTGTCATATGTTAAGCCATATACAGCGTATACTGGCCCTGCTGCTAATGAATCAGCCGTCCCGCGGAGGCTGTTCAGCGGGCGTTGGGCTGGAGACCTACTGGTTCAGACCAACAAAGCCAACAGCAAAGCTCGCGTTGCAGATTGTCGCAAGTGACACACGCCAACATGATTCTTCTACATATATGTTCAATATGCGCTCAACTAGCAGCCACACATGCGAAGCCAGTGGATGGCTGGTCAACAACAAAGACCATCACAAAACTGTTTTTTCACCAAGCGTCTGCCCTTTGATGCATTGCAAGCTGCACATGCTCAGGAAAATGGGTCATCACGGCAGCATCTTTGCTGACGCTTTGCAGCTTATACAACAGGCTGGATGGACAAATATAGCAGCTGATGCTGGTCAGCTGTAATTGGGCTGACCTCAATGCTCCACGAGGACGCACTGCCTGCTGGCAGGGATCTGTCGAGGGACAAACTAGCATAGTAAATGCAAAGCTGCGCACCTTCAAGCAAAGGTGGACCAGAATATATTTCCTAGAAGATGGCAAATACATGAGCCATCAATATGCAACGTCCGCAAGAGAGCGCATCAAACTCTGTACACCAACTTCAAACTAAGCAGGTAGTTCACAGGGCACTGGCCAGCAGCTGCTCAGCTGCAGCTGCCAGCCCCTGCTGCTGCTGCTGCTGCTGCTGCTGCTGCTGCTGCTGCTGCTGCTGCTGCTGCGATGCACTCAGCGCCACCTGCCTAGCTAGGCCATCTAGCCAAGCCAGCAGCCCAGGCTTGCGTGTGTAATCATCCACAGCCAAGCAGCTGCCATACAGCGCAGACAGCCAGCCGCGCTGCGCTGCTGCAGGTGCTGCCAGCACTGCTGCTGCCACTATCTGCAGCACACTCGGCAGCAGCCCATAATCAACCACCTGCACTGCCAGCTGCACCAACTCAAACAGCTTGTCAGCAGCATCAACCAACAACTGAGGGGTGCTGCTGCCGTTACTGTGTAGTGCCAGCTGCCCCGCCCTGTCAGCAACCAGCTTTAAAGCCAGCAGCGTCATTGCACTGCCAGCTGGCAGCTGCCGCACAATGCTGTTGAACCCTACTGCTAAGCCCTCCATGCTGCCAAACCCTGGCAGGGCAGCAAGGGAGCGCTGCAGGTACAGCGGCACAGCCTGCTCCAGTGTCTGCTGTAAGGATCGATGCTGCTGCTGCTGCTGCTGCTGCTGGGTGCTTTGTAGCTGTTCGCTTGCTGCTGCTGTGGCGGCGGCTGTGCCTGTTTGGGCCTCTGCTGTCTGTGCATCTGCTGCTGCTGATGCTGCTTCCGCTGCTGCAAGCGAGAAGAGCCCTGCTACAGCAGAGTGTGCTGCATGTGACAGCTGAGCCACTGGGTGCGGCGCCAGCAGCAGCAGCAGCGGCAAGCTTGCTGCTGCAGCAGCAGCTTGGTTCGCAGACGCCTTGCAGGCGAGCGGCAACAGAGGCACAGTGAAGCTCAGTCTGGCAACAACCACAGGGTTTGCAACCCAGGCAGGCGCCACACTGCTGCTGCTGCTGCTGGTTGTGGTGAGGCTGCTGTTAGGACTTGCTGTGGGCTGCTGTGCAGCACCAGCAGCTGCCTCCTGCTGCTGCTGCTGCTGCTGCTGCTGCCAGGACCCAGCCTCGCCCAGCAGAGGCTGCAGCAGGGAGTCATAGCAGGGCAGCGCAGCTGCAAGGAACGCATCTGCTGCCGCACTGCTGCTCGCAACTGCAGTAACCAAGGCCCTCAGCAGCTCGACATAACTCGGCAGCTGCACCTGACAGAACTGCAGAGCTGCCAGGGCAGCCAAGCCCTCTGCTGCTACTGCTGCTTGCAGATCAATGCATCTGTCTGCTGGCCCTGCTGCTGCTGGTGCTGCTGCTCCAGCGCCTGCTGCACCCTGCTGCTGCCACAGTGCAGCCAGCAGCGCCACATGCACTGCAAACAGCCTGTCTAGCTGCTGCCTCGCTGCTGCTGCATCCACTGCCTGCAGGACAGCAGCAGAGCAGGCCTGCAGGTAACAGCTGTAACTGCTTGCAAGCTGCTCTGCAGACTGCTGCAGCGCAGACAACAGCTGCAGCATTGCATTTGGCTGCAGCCGCGCCACTGCAGCTGCAAGGCTTTGCAGCAGCATGCCCACTTCATGTGGCGGATGCTGCTGCTGCTGCACTGCAAGCCACTGGTTGGCTGCAGCAGCATCGCCGCAGCTCCCAGCGTAGTGGAAGAGTCCTGCCATGCTACAGCCTTGCCCTAACAGGTACGACAAGCTGCAGAGGGTGCCTGCTGTACTCTGAACCTGCTGCTGCTGCTGCAGCTGCTGCAAGACAGGCCCATGCCCTGACATGAGTTTGCTGTAACCCTGGCCCAGCAGCAGCGTGCAGAAGCAACCAGCAGCACCATCCCCGGCGCTTAGCGGCGCTACCTGCGTGGCTGCCGGCGCGCATCGTTCGCATGCAGCTACAGCTGCAGCTGCAAGCAGCACCGCCTGCTGCTGCAGCTGCTGCATCCAGTGCGGCTCAAGCTCCTCCTGCTGCTGCTGCTGCTGCTGCTGCTGCTGTGTTTCCCGGCCTTGCAGCTGCCTGCTGTGCTGGCGAGCTGTATGGTGTTGACGATGCCCTGCAGCATGGGGCTTGACCCTTGCAGGAGCTGCTGCTGCTGCTACTGTTGCTGCCCATACATCATCCACAACAGCAGCACCAGCAGTGCCAGCAGCAGCAGCAGCAGCAGCAGCCAAGGCTTCTAGGCAGCCAGCAGCCGTGCCTGCTGCCACAGTGCCTGCTGCTGCTGCCAGCTGCAGGCTGGTATCTTCAGCACAGGCTGCCTGCAGCAGGCCCAATAAACTGCACACTGCCTGGAAGCTGCTATGCAAGCTGAGGGGTGCTGCACTGCCACCAGCAACAGCAGCAGCAGCAGCAGCAGCAGCACTTCCAGCTGCTGCTGCTGCTGCTTTCCTGCAGAGGGTGAGGCCTACCTGCTGGCCAAGTGAGTAGAGCCCGCACAGGCAGTGAGCTAACTCAGCTGCTGCCAGCTCTGCAGCTTGCTGTCTACCCCAGCGCTGCAGTGCCATTGCTGCCGCTGCTTGCTCGCTGCCGTTGTCGCTGCTGCTGCTGCTGCTGCTGCTGCTGTTGTGGTGGGAGTGTCCTTGCTGTGGCTGTTGCACCTGCTGGCATCTTTGGTGCAGGGCTGCTGGTAGTGCATCGTCCAAAGCAGCAAGCAGGCAGCACAGCAGCCAAGCCAGCTGCTGCGGCTGCTCCTGCAGGATTAGCACAGCATAGCATATGTGCGAGGTTCAGCCAAAAAACAATATGACATGCGGTTGCACACATTACAAAGCAGCCTTTCACAATGGCCCGCTGTGACTGAGTATGTGATGCATGCATGCCCATCCAACAGTACAGCGTCAAACAAGAGAGCAGCACACCTCAATCGGCAGGCCTGACGTTTACATTGCTGCAGGAAACAGCACAGCAGTAGCCTGAACACACTGCCTACCTTGCATGTCACCATCAGCTGCTGATACGACCACAGCAGCTGCGGCAGAAGCGCAGGCTGCTCTGCCAACATCAGCGGCAGCACCGCTGTAGCACCACTGCATGCGGCAGCTACTGCAGCGTGCTGCAGCTGGGCTGCGGAAGGACCTGTGTATCAGCAGCAGCAGCAGCAGCAACAGCAGCAGCAGCAGCAGCAGCAACAGCAGCAGTGTAATTGCAACGCAACAGTCAACCATGTGCTGTGCTTGTGCTGGAGCAGCTGGCACCATGCTATACGGAGGACAATGCAACACACCATGCAGCGGGACAGTTGCTGGCATGTAAGCAGGCAGTGGCATGATGCCTGTTGTGCCCAACACATGCTGCTTGTGTCGTGCCCGCAGGCGTCCAACTAGCAAGTACCTTATGTGACGATGCAGCCCACACACCTGATACTGCTGTCAGTGCCGGTGCAAAGAAACCCAGCGCAGGTGCCAGTACTGGCAGCAGTGCATGCTCTGCAGCGCTGCCTGCAACAGCAGCGCCAGGTGTGGGCTCCTGCAAAGCAGCACACACTGCTGCAAGTGCTTGCTGTAGCAGCGACTGGCACTGCAAGCTGTCTGCATGTTGCTGCTGCTGCGGTGCTTCACTGCCTTGCTGCTGCTGTTGCTGCTGCTGCTGCTGCTCCCATGGCCGCAAGGGTCGCCTGGCATGCACGCCTGCAGCAATATGCAGCAACATGCAATCATTGCATGATGAGAATGCTCATCAACAGAGGACTCATGCCATCGACAGTCAGAGCGAGCACTGCCTAGAGCAATCTTATAGATGTGTGCTTTCCGGCTATCTAGGCAAGGTCTGCTTGATTTCTGCTGCTCTTGTGACCCCAGCAACAAGCCAGCATTGATGAACACAACAGCACACCAGCATGTCGGACTTTGCTCAGCCGTGCACACCTGCAGCAGCTGGCCTGGCTTGAAGTGTATTAGCCGCATAGCGTGTGAGTAGGTCCAGGAGGGCAGGCCATGCCTCAGCACGCTGCTGAGGGGCAGCAGCAGATGCAAGCAGCACTGCTAGCAGCACCTGTGCCTGCTGCGTTGTGATGCCCCCAGGCCTGCTCCTGCTGCAGAACAAACCAAACAGCGTTACACGACACCGAGTTGCACCTTTCCGTAATGAAAGTGAACAAAATTCACAGCTCGAGTCACCTGAGCTCCCGTGCTGCCCTTGCCAACTCAGCATGATTACCCGAGCCCAGGATCTTCCAGAAACCAGCATCCATGACGCATTCACTACATCAGTTCTGCCCAGCGGCTGAACTTGCTAGCGAAATTATGAAGCACCACTTAGCACAGCAGTTGCCACGTGTGTCTGTTATGACTAGTGGACTGCTGCTGGCGTTATGGCTGCAGGGTTGGCTGCTAAGGGCGGAACAATCGTATCACACGTACCGATCTCACCCTCAACTGCAGCGTATCTTGCCGAGGAATAGGTTGCTGTGCGCTGACCTACTCTGCGTTCAAACCATGCAGCCGGTTCCGTGCAGCCTCGTCAAATCACAAAAAGTACTTCTGCATCGTCCCACCACTTACAGTTGCCGTATATCCGCAGCTAGCAGACGCGTTATAGTTCCGGCAGCCCAGCAGCAGCAGCAGCATGCCGTGCAGCACGCTGTACAGCATGCAGTCCAGCACAGCCAAGATTACATGACGCAGCGGCATGAAACGGTGCTGGAGTATTTTCCAACAGCTGTGGGTGAGCCTCAGCTGCAGTCATTTAGTCAAACGCAGCATGTCATGCGCTCAGAGAGGCTAGTGCACTGAGTCAGTTGTCAGTTGACAACTGACTCCGAGGGACTGCAACCCAAGAGCTTGGGGTTCAGGCGACATGCAAGTTCACCAAAAATGCTGCTGCAATAGCAAGTTTGTTGCACTTCAACCACAGTAAAGCAGTGCAGCTGCTGAGCGTGCATGGCGGTTGCCGCATCTGCTGCCCATGCTTGCTCGTCGCTTTCTGTCTCTCTTTCACTGCGCACAAAGCTTGCCTAATTGCCTCGCTGTTTCCGCTGTGCCCTGCAGGCGTTGATGATTTCATTGCTCGTGTTGAGGTGGCCCTGTGTGGCTACGGCTTCACTGGCAGCAACAGCATAGGTGCGCTTGCAGGAAGCATCCTATGCCAGTATGCAGCAGTGCAGCAGTCAGATGCAGTTACATAAACAGAGCGGGAAAGCCTATCTGCTGCAGCTGCAGCTGCTATTATCAAAGCGGCTGTGGCGGCTCACATCACTCTTGCAGGACACAGGCAAGCAACCAACACTTCTTGATCCAACTCCTGCTGCTGCTTGTTGTTTGTTGCAGCCATGACCAACTTGTGCAGGGATGAGGTCACCACTGTCCTCAAGGACAAGATTGAGGCTGTGTTTGGCGGCAGCTTCAACACCAACGGCCTGGGCGCTGTGCTGACGTGTGGCGTCACAGGCATCAAGGCAGGGCTCAGCCACTCGCCAGTGTCCAAGGTGAGGCGCGGCAGCAGCAGCAGCAGCAGCAGTTGAGCAGTGCAAGGTTGCTGCAGCAGCTGCTGCTGCGCAGTGCAAGGGACCTGGCAATGCACTGCAAGAAACAGCAGCAGTTGAGCAGCACACTGCAAGGGACACAGATGCGGACCCGGCAGAGCTGTTGTTGCTGTTGCTGCTGCTGCTGCAGGATGCGCGCGAGCGTTATGTGTTCTTCACCTTCCCGCACATTGCCATAGACATGGAGGGCCAGCAGGGCGGCATCTGCAGGCCCAACAGGCCGGGGCGCAGCTGCGCGTGCGGCGCGCTGCAAAAGGTGCGCAGCAACACGCTTCTGCAGGGTAACTTTTGATCTGAAATGAGCGGGAAGTTGTTGTCCCTCAACAGCTGCTTGTACCTCGCTGGTGTCACTTTTGTGCACAGTCAAGAGGGCAGCGGTGGTTGCCAGCAGGCCCGTGCATGCAACAGGCTGCACCAGCCGCCTTTCTCTGCATTTGACAGCCGCTTGCTTGCTTGCCTGCCTGCCTGCCTGCCTAAATGTGTGTGTGGTGCGTCAGGCGCTAATACAGGGGTGCAACAGCTGCCTGCCTTGATCACGCAATGCACCATGATCCCTGACAGCTGCCCGCCCGTGTGCATGCCTGCCTGGATTGCTGTGTATGCCGTTGGGCTGCACGTTAGGCGCTGATAGAGCTCAAGGCTGAGGGCATCACGCGCTCCACCAAGATCCCAGGGGTGCACGACCCACTGGACCCCGAGTTCACCATACTGAAGCAGCGCCTGGCGCGCCGCATCCGGTGAGAGCGAGGCGGGGATATACCTTGTTGTATGCAAGTGACTGCGGTTGCTGTGGGCGGCGTCTTGTGGGCTGCCTGTTTATGCGTAACGTTCGACACGTGCTGATGCCTGCTATCAAGGCATGTTGGATGTGTGCAACTGCATAGTGAAAACTGGCAGTGCTTGGCATTACCGGCTCGCCCATCCTGTGTGTGAATTTGGCTGCGCGGGTGTGCTGCAGGTACGAGCACACTGATGTCAGGCAGATGGACCTAGCAGAGCTGACAGAGGTGGCGGAGCGCGTCATCACAGACGTGAGCAGCCGGCAGATTACTACATTGTGCCTTATGTGCTGAGTTTGGCTTGCAATTTGGGGGATGCCTGTGCATTGCAGAGCCTGTTGACGTGTCTGATGCAATCAGCATCTATAGTTTGAAGTGGTCTTGAGTCCTGCTCGGTCGTGGGTAGGTATGCCAGTTCTCCTCACGTATGAACCGTACAATGCACCTCACTGCTGCTGCTGCTGCTGCTGCCGCAGGACCTGGAGTACCTCATTGAGAAGAGCGTCAACCCAGACAAGGCTGACTTTGCGGTGGTGGCGGGCATACAGATACACAACTGGTGAGACCTGGCGCCAGATCAGCAGTGCCCTTGCTGCTGAGGATGATGCTTCTGTTGCTGTGACCACGCTAAAAGGTTCTCCTAGTAGCTGTCCTGGTAGGCAATATAGAAGTTTGCTGTCAACATCAGGCTTACCATGTGGTACGCGGACTAGTTCCGTCTGACAAGGCAGACTTTGCGGTGGGCATACAGATACACAACTGGTGAGCAACGCTGCAGCTTGCATGCAATGTTACTATTAATGGTGGCCATGCGGCCATCTGACTGCATCAACACACTGGGGAGTGTACGTTAAACACTGCTTGCTGTATGGCTGCCATTCTGCTGCTGCAATGGCTGCCTAAACTGTATATGAACATACGTCAAGGGCCGGCAGCAATGCCCAGGGCTAGCCTCATCTTGAGTTCATCGCCCCCAGCAAGGTGTACGTGGTGGTGGGAGGCATCACCACTCACTCCTGAAATGCCGTCTTCCCTGCTGCTGCTTCCATTCCTTGTCACAGGGCCGGTGATGATGCCCAAGGCGAGCTCAATCTTGAGCTCATCGCCCTCAGCAAGGTGTAGGTGGTGGTGGGTGGCATCACTCACTCCTGCTGCCGCCTCACTGCTGCAACTCCTGCCACACCTCTCTTGTTGTTCAGGGCCGGTGACGATGCGCAAGGCGAGCCCAATCTGGAGTTCATCGCTCCTAGCAAGGTGTACGTGGTGGTGGGGGGCGTCACCACCGTGCTGGACATCATGCAGCTGCCTGCGCTGACACCACGCCAGATGAGCCTGCTGGCACGCCAGGGGCCCAACGGGGAGTACGCAGGTGCGGCGCTGCTGCTGCTGCTGCTGCTGCTGCTGCTGGGGNGGGGGGGGGGGCGTGCTGAGATGTGCTGCTGCTGCTGCTGCTGCCGGGGGTGGACAGTTTTCACGCGCAGTGTATGCAGCCAAAGGTGCATGTTTCCTTCGGCATTTGAAAACGACGCCGTGAGTGGTGGTTCATAGAGGGATGCGACACATGCGAGTGACAGCGTGCACTGCCGCGATTGCTGCCGCTGCATTTCATGCCCGCAGGCGAGTCAGCAGCAGATGAGGCCAGCGTCAGCAACAGCAGCGTGCCTTCCACACTGGTTGGCTTCTCTTCCAGCTACCTGGCGCGCCGCATGGGCTCCAGCAGCTGCTGCGGCGAGCAGCTGCACCACCGGCAATACAGCAGCAGGCGGCTCTCCAGGTGAGATGACTGATGACTGAAATGAACAACACTGAGGCGCTGCCTGTGGCAGACATATTGGGGTGGGGCATGTTATGGTTGCGACTTATGGCAGCTGGTTTAGTGCAGCATGCCTGAAACAGGATACGAGGTAATGCTGGAGTGAAGATAGCGCATGATTGTGCTGCATGGCATCAAGTTGACGGTTGCAGTGCACATCGCCTCAAAATGAACAGCATGCAAGCGCACAGCACATCTTCCTGCTGAACCGAACTCTACCGCGCATCTGCGTGCCAACTTCGCAGACGACGGGCGGTGCTGCAGCCAAGCCCCAGCGCCAACGGCAACGGCCACAACGCACATGCAGCAGCAGCAGCAGAATCAGTGCCGCAGGGCCCCTGCTGCACCTGGCCTGGCTGGCAGAGCAAGGTGCAGCACACAGTGAAGCGGCGGCGCGACATCAAGGCGCCCACCATGGACGGGGAGGAGCCGCCACACACCAGCTTCACACTGCGCGGCCTGGTGCACTGATTGTGTAGGCTTAGCAGCACGCCGTGGTGTATGTGGGCTGATTGTACACTAGTGCAGGACTGGCCAGTAGGGAGCAGCATGTGCCAGTGCTCACAGCACGGCTTCACTTTTGTGGTTTGCTTTTCTCAGAAAAATTAGTGGATAAATAACGTATGGCACAGGTCGTTCAATATGACTTCATGCGGCAGGACCGACGCATGCGGCTGTCACCGCAGCCGTGCATCATGCATTGCAGTGCAATCAGCCTGCGGATGGACACAGCGTGTGCGCGGGGCTCTCGTGGTGCAGCATTGCTTGCTTGATGTGAAAGGTGCACAGCTATGCATTTTACCTTGATTCTTCCGACTCCAGCATAGATTGAAAGGTGCGCAGCTATGCATTTTACCTTGATTCTTCCGACTCCAGCATAGATTGAAAGGTGCGCAGCTATGCATTTTACCTTGATTCTTCCGACTCCAGCATAGATTGAAAGGTGCGCAGCTATGCATTTTACCTTGGTTCTTTGGAGTCAAGGATCTGGATGAATTCGTCTTTTACACAGGGTGCACTGTCATGCTGCAGTGCGGCAGGGTTGGCGCATGCTGCTGACACAGCAGCCTTGAATGCAAACAGCCTGTGGATGGGCGAAGGCTGCCAGCACATGCACACTCCCTTCTCGCTATGTAAGTACCCATTATGTTGCATGTGCTTGTGATGCATGACCTGCATGCACATAACCCGTTCATACTCATCAACTGCATGGTCTAGTTGCCTCCTGCACAATGTTGTGCTGCTTCGCGGCAGTTGCTCATGCATGGATTGAGCCTGACATGTGTCACTGCCGCTGCGGCTGACTGGTAGCCCATCGTACAATGCTTTGTGCATATCGGCAGTGATCACAGTGACCATCATGGTCATGATAATGCTTTTGGCTATAAGCAGCTGGTGTCGCTTTTTGCCATGGATTTGGGTAGTGATTGCAATTCATGCCATCGGTGCTGTGCAACACGCACACGCATGAAGCTGCCCTATTTGTCATACATGACGCCCAACTGTTGTGCTGCACTGCAACTGCTGTGCACATGTGGCTGTCATTGTTGGGCTACAACAAACCCTTTGCCAGCATGCTGACTAGGACCCAATGCCTGCATGGGCAGGGCCCTGCCTTTGGCGTAGTATGCGAGGTGTAAAGCGGAAGCTGAACATCTGCACGCGTACGAAACGTGAGCTCACGTGAGAGACTGCACCAGGCAGTGCAAGAGTGTTGCTTCAACCTGTACCGGCACGTGCCTGTTCAGCTTCTGCCGGGATCGGGATCATCACCTTTCAAGCCTTACTTGGTTGCAGCTTCGTCGTAAATTAATTTGCAAACAACTTTTTAACGTAACACTGTTGCGAAATCAGCCATCGCTTTGTCAAGCCAACCAAGGTGAGCAGGATAGCATGACGCTAAGCCTGTGGCTTCGTTTCAGCAAGCCGTGAGAGTGTATCATACATACAATACTGCGGTATCGGTTGGCGTCAACATCATACAGCAGCAGAAGCAGCACCTATGTGCGACAAGCTGTGATACTGCCACTTAGCAGCTGTAGCAGCATTGTTGCTGTCATGTAGCTGCTTGCACACAATAGCTGCGCACGCACACCCACATTGCTCACATATTGCCGTTTTGTGCTGTCCGCAGCCTCTTGTCTTCGCCCCAGCTTCAGCTCACCTGCCAGCTGACAAACGCACGGTCTACGCCTACAGCAGCAACATGCAGCAGGCACGTACACACGCACCCGGACGCAGCGGGCTGCGCAGCACCTGCCTTCATCCCCACCATCATCACCACCATCATCAGCAGCATCTGGCACCATGGCACTGCCGTGCTCAAACAACAAAGCACGCCCTGGCTTGTGCAGCTATGCGCAGCTTGCAGCAGTGCCAGCAGAACGACGTGCTGGAACTTACCTTCACCAGCAGCAGCAGCAGCAGCGGCAGCAGCAGCAGCAGCAGTGTTGAGCACGTGCAGGTCATGCAGGGCTGGGATGGCTCCTCAGCGGTGCTGCTGCGCAAGGGGCAACTGCTGCGGCTGGCGGCTGCTGCTGGCGAGGATGCAGGCGCGCTGCAGCTGACTGCGCTGGGTGAGTGATGATGACGTGGCAGAATGATAGAGCAAGTCCTGATTGCTGGTAGCGATTCAACGCGGCTGCACATGTCTGCATTGCACACAAGGTGCCAAGCAGTGGCATGGCAGCCGCTGCACCTTTTAAGCGTTTGGTTGCGCGAGCGGCTGAGAAGCAGAGCAACAGCAGACAGTAACAGTTGAAGCAAGTGTTGCCTGCACCACCAATCTACATCACTTGCCTGCTCTGCTGCTCGCTGGGTGGCGCTGCATCAACCTTCTGCTTTGGTGCCTGCCTTGGTGCCTGGCTGTGCTGCAGGTGGCTTCCCAGCAGCCGACAGCCTGACTGTAAGCAGCTTCCCGCAGCTGGCAGGCGTGCTGCCTGCCTTGCACGCCCATGCAGGTGAGCAGCGGTGGCAGGGCTAGCGGCAGCAGCAGCAGCAGCAGCAGGGCTAGCAGCAGCAACAATAGCAGCAGCAGCAGGGCTAGCAGCAGCAGCAGATAGTATAGGCGCGCTTGCATATGGCATGGCAGTTGCATCCATGGAAGAGGCAGATCTTATAGAGAGGCATCCTTTCAGAGCTTGCCTTGCAAGCAAAGCTGCCTGGCCCCATTTTGCTGGCTTGAGTGGATACTAGATAGAAGGGAGCCACTCTCCCTTCTATCTATACTCGCTGTCACACAGCTGGCCAGACTTCCTGATCTTTTAGCATTTGTCCGACGCAGGCGAGCTGCCGGCTGGCACAGTGACTGCCGAGGTGCTTGACAGCTTGGAGCACCTGCAGCAGCAGGTGGTGGCAGATGCAGCTGAATGGTGAGCAGCGCTGCCCAAAAGCAGCGTGCAAGGCAGGGTTCATGGGTTCAGCTACAGGCATCTTTGCGCCAAAGGTTACATATGGTGCTGCCTTGCTGTACTTCTGTTCCACTACCTTGTTGTGTCATGGCAAATGTTGTGCACACCAAAAGGCGTTTTCTAAGCATGCTGCTGCTGCTGCTGCTGCTGCCGCCAGGCGTGACGGCAACGCGCCAGGTGACCCCGTCAAAACCCAGCTGCAGCAAGCCGTGTTTACAGCCGGCGAGCTCGCAGCTTTCCTGCAAGGGCAGCGCGGAATAGCCCTGGTGCAGCTCTTCAATGGCTGGGAGCCCTCTAAAGGCCAGCCAATCTATAATCCTTTGGCCATCCACATGTTAGAGCAGGCACTGGCTGCGCCCGGTGTCGCATTCATCAGCTCGGTCGCGCCCGGCGGCGTGGGTTTGACCGGCATTCTGTATGCTGATCGCGAGCCGTTTGCGAGCTGGGCGATGCATCTGGCGAGCTTCGGATGCCAGGCGAATGCAGTCGCAGGGTCTGCGTATTACAAGCTGCTGATTGGGCAGCTGCTGGGGTACAAGCTGGAGCATGTGCTGGGCTATGTGGCGTCATCTGGGGAGCCGGCAAGTGCGCAGCTGCAGCAGCAGGTGGGTGCGGGGAGCTGGCCGGGCTGCGGGGCTTCCGGCGCGGCTGGCTGGCTGGTCACAGAGAGTTTGCCCCGGCATGTAAGGATGTATGTATCCTGAGCACAGCTGTGTGGCGGCCGCTGGCTGGTGGCTGTGTGGTGAGCTGGCGCGGGCTGCAGGGCTGCTAGCTGTGTGGTGGCTGCGCAGCAGCTTGCGAAGAGCTGGTTGGGGCGGCAGTCACAATGTTCATACAGCTGCATGCTATTTTTCTGGAGGTGCTCCGCCGGCCTCCAGACAGCTTTCAGCATTCTCACCGGAGCTCCACAGGGTGAAGCAACACAATTGCATTCTACATGTTCTGTGCATGTGGCTGCAGGTGGCGCAGGACATTAGGAAGCTGAGCAAGGTGAAGCCGCAGCTGCCATGGAGCGCGTCAGACACCAACATACGCAAGCACAAGCCGGCAGCAGCAGCAGCAGCGGCAGCGGGAGCAGCAGGTGCAGCAGCCGGCAAAGGCAGCGCAGGCTTTGGAGGCAAGGGAGGCTTTGCCAAGAAAGCTGCAAAGAGATAGGATCTGGTGTGTTGTGGCACACGTCTGCAGAACCCATGGGCCACCACTTCAAGATGGTGTCATGTTTTTGCTTGGGTTGGGCTCCGTGAGCTTGTGTGGTTGCTCGGTGAGTGGGCCAGGGCCCGGCTGGTGTAACCTGGTAAGGCATGTGAGTACTCGTTATGCTGCATCTACTTGAAATGATTGACCTGCTTGCACGTTGTACCAATTTTATACAATTCCCGAGGGCCCAAGTTGGTCGGGCACTGGGTGCTTGGGGTTGCGGTGTGGCAAAAATGAATGGCTGCTACTTTATGCAGCCTGCTGTTTAGGGGTGGCTATCACTAAGCCAGACAAACGTTTACGTCATATGTGAGTTGTAGCCTTCTCAGACCTCCCTGGGTGCATGGGGCACCTGCTCTGCTCGCTAGGCCAGGCTGCCAGCTCACCAACCTGTTGGCCTCAAGTTGTGCATGTATTGGTCACACCCCCGAGTCCAATATCATCATTGTCAGATATGATGCATTTGGTTTCTTGCGATGTTCAACAGCGCTGCAGCGTGGAACTGCTGCAAACACGCTGCAGCTGTAGCAGCAGCACCAGGGCCTGCTGCATCTGATGGCGTCGCTAGGCGCCTTGACATAGATTATATTACCTGCTATTTGGTTTAAAAGTGCAGTTGCGCTTCGTGTGCCTGTAGGATGGTTTTAGAAGGTTTCCTCGGACCTCCCGAGGCACATCAGAGGATGATGATGACTTCTAGATGCACCATCATTCCCTCAGCTTCACTTCGAACCATCGTTGCACATCAATCGTGAACCTCGAACACTTCATACTGGGCATTCACACCTGTACTGGAGAAGCCCTTACCTAGTTGGAGCGCTCGGCGCTGTCCACAGCGTAGTGAGGCGTCTTTCCTAGCCAATGGCATCTACTTCAGCTACATCAGGAGCGATGGACGGTGCCGGTGCTCCTGCAAGCATGGACGATGCCCATGACGCAGCTGCACCAGCAGAGGGTGCAGCGGCCTTAAATGGCCTAGAAAATAGAGCTAACTCCAGCGGCAGTGATGATCAGACATCTTTGGCGCCAGGTCCTGCAGTGCCAGAGCAGGCTGGGGCAGACACCACACCAGCAGAGTCAGACCCGAGTCATGCACAAATCACGCGCGAGGCTGCAGCAGAAGCAAACAATGTCGCTGGCGAGGCTCCTGCAAGCGGAGCAGCAGCGCCAATTGACGTTTCCATCGCCATGATGCCTGAAGGCCTGGAGCAGGCCTTGGCAGCTGTGGCAGCTGCAGCTGCTGCAGCACAGCAGCAGCAGATGCCGCAGCAGCCCTCTACCAGCAGCGCACAGCCGCTGTGCAGTGCTGCATCTCCTGTTGACAGCATGGCAGGCCAGGCCAGCGATTCGAATGGCGGCGCAGCAGAGGTGGACATCCTGCAGGTTGCTGCGCGGCTACAGCGTAAGGAGCAGCCCGCTTTCATCCAGACATCAGCGCTCATCTCAAACGTAAGTGATGAGTTCTTGCAAATCAAACGATCTGACATACTCCGCAACCTGCCAGAGTGCAGGGTTTGGCGCATGCATGCACAGCAGTAATCATCACAGGCTGCGGTCGGTTGTAGGATGTTGACCTTATGTTGACCTGGACTGGGGCGGTTTCCTTGCACTGCATGTGCATGTGTATGCATGAACACCAGACAGCACTCACTTGACCATCAGTCTGGCGCAATCTGCCACTGAAAACAGATGCCATTTTTGCACCTAACCCACAGCGGCAAGCGCACATAAGAACCAGCAGCAAGCACTTACCAACAAAGGTGCTTCTGAGTTCCACTCCTGCGCTGCTGCTGCTGCTGCTGCTGCTGCCGCTGCCGCTGCCGCCACTGCTTTCTTATCTGTAGAGCTGCGGCTACTGCGGCACGCGCAACACCTCAGGCTGCTGGCGGCGCGGCTGGGAGATTGGGCCCAACAGGTTCATCAACCTCTGCAACAAGTGAGGGGGCTGGCCGCTAGCTTGATTCCGCTTTGATCACTTGCTAGACCATGATTGCTTGCAACATGATGTCACAGACTACCTAGTTATATCATCACTTGTATGGCGTCTGAATCAGCTGGCTTGGCATGACTTACAGCCCGTTTGCTCCTGTGCCTGCTCTCCTTGCATGCTGCTCCCTGTTTGCCATCCATTGCTGGCTCATACCATCTGAGGTGGTGCCAGGACCCACATGTTGTGGCTCAAAACATGTAAGATGGTGTGCCAACCTGTTATGGCTCATACCATCTAAGATGGTGCCAGGACCCACATGCAACTATCCTCTCTTATTGCTGCCTTCCTGTGTGCTGTTCATGTGTGCCCGCAGGTGCTGCCTGCGCCACAAAGCAGGCAAGCTGCTGTCCGCCTGCCTGCATCCCTTACATGTTGCTCGCTGCTCGCCAGCCACTGCCCACTGCCTCCTTATGTGCCTATGTGTCCATGTGTGCCCGCAGGTGCGGCCTGCGCCACAAAGCAGGCAAGCTGCAATCCGTGCCGCTGCCATCACCCCCGCAGCGCCGCAACATAGCAGCAGCCGCTAATGGCAGCACCCACCCCTCACGGCCCGGCAGCCGCGGCAACCCGGCAGCAGCAGCAGCGGCAGCAGCAGTGGCAGCAGCAGCAGGTGGCTACGCCAGTGCTGCAGAGCAGGAGGTGACACTTGCTGCTGCAGCGGATGCAGCAGCGAGGGCGGGACTGCCTGCCTCATCTGCTGCTGTGCTTGCGAGGGTGATGGGTGAGCAGCTGCTAGCAGAGCAGGGGTACCAGCGCAGCAGCCTGGCAGCATCTGCTGCTGTTGCTGCTGCAGCGGCATTCCCAGATGGCAGCAGCAGCAGCCACCACAACCACATCCACAACTCCCACTATCACCACCACCAGCAGCAGCAGGAGCAGCAGCAGGACTTATCACGCTTTGCGGGCCATGACATAAAGCTTGAGGAGCTGTCACCAGCAGCAACAGGTGCTGGATTCCTGACAGACGCAATGCTGGCATCAGCAGCAGCAGAAGTGGCAGCAGCAGCAGCAGCAGCAGCAGGCGGCCCTGACAGCCTGCCAGGCACTGTCCCTGACAAGCTCAGCCTGATAGGCCCCTCAGGATTCTCCACTCCCCCAGTGGCAGCAGCAGCACAGCAGCAGCAGCAGCAGCAGCAGCCGCTTGGTCTGCCCGACTTCAGCCGCATGATGGATGGCAGCAGCAGCAGCGCCGCCCGCACTGCTGCTGCTGCTGCTGCTGCTGCTGCTGCTGCTGCTGCTGATGGTATGGAGCCTCGCAGTGCAGCAGCAGCACTCAGCGCGGCAGCAGCAGCAGCAGCGGAGCGAGCGGGGCTAGGAGGGTTTGAGCTGGGTCTTAGCAGCAGCAGCAGCCAGCTACTGCCGGGGATGAGTGCCCAGATGGCGGCATTCTTAGGCAGAGCAATGGCGGGTGAAGAGCCAGCTGCAAAGCGCCGCAGGACTAAGAAGCCTGCAGTGCCTGGCAGCAGTACAACTGGAGGTTTGGGTGGGGGTGGGGTTGGGGGTGGTCGCAGCAGCAGGCCGGTTGGAGCGGCGGCAGCAGTGGCAGCAGCGCTGGCTGCTGGGGAGCAGCAGCAGCAGCAGCAGCAGCAGGGCTTGCAGCGGGATGACTCGCTGGCTGCTGCTGGTGCTGTGGCTGCTGCTGATGCGCTGCTGGCACTCAACAGGAGCAGGTGAGGCGGCAGGGGGCGGAATCACAACATTTTGTAAACAGTTGAAATCGACACACGCTGATGTCGCGCTGGTTGAATGTTTGCTGCCAGCTGCGTGTGCGTTCTGCAGCATGTTCTAATATTAAATGATGCTGTGCGCACCTCCCTTCACCCTTGTTTGGGCTGTTTCTTTGCCTGTTGCTTTTGCCTGGTTGCAATGCCAGTGCTAGCCCTGTGCACCTCGCTGCGCTTGTAATGCTTTAATAAAACTGCTAGTGTTCAACTGTTTCCTGGTACTGTTGCAGTGCCAGTGCAAGCCATGTGGGCTCTCTGTCCAACCTCTGCCCATGCTTGTGTTGCAAAGAGCATTGCCTTCATCAGTGATTGTGTGTATGCCTCACCTCACCCTTGTTTGGAGTTCTGCTTTCCCTGTCACTTTGTCTGGTCACAGCGCCAGTGCAAGCCCTGTGCGCCTCACTGCGGCTGTGATGCTCTGACTGAACCTTTATTGTTCAACTGTCGCTTTTCCTGTCACTTTTGCAGTGCCAGTGCCAGCCCTGTGGGTTCACCCCCCAATCCCAGGTCAGCACCCGGGGCCCCCTCACTGCGCCCCTGGATGCTCTAACTAACTGTCATTTTTCCACTGTTACTTTTGCTGTTACTTTTGCAGTGCCAGTGCCAGCCCTGTGGGCTCGCCACCCAACCCCAGGTCAGCACCCGGGGCCCCCTCCACCCCCCAAGTGGCTATTGATGAGGCAGCAGCAGCAGCAGCAGCAGCAGACCACGCAGCAGCACTTGCGGAGCGTGCTGCTGCAGAGGCAGCAAGTGCAGCAGTAGATGCTGCTATGGCAGCAGCAGGTGGCGGCTGGTCGCCTGCTGTGGATGCGTATCTTGCTGCTGCAGCAGCAGCTGGCAATGCTGCTGAGGCTGGTGGAATGGGTGTGGGCTTGAAGAGGGGCAGGACCGGCAGCGGCGGTGCAGCAGCAGCAGCAGCAGCAGCAGCGGGTGGCAGGGGCGGCATGGGCGGCAGCAGGCAGGAGCTGGGTGCTCGGCAGATGTCCACACGGCAGGTACGTGGAATGATAACAGTGGTGTAGCACAAGATAGGGTCAGTGGTCAAGTACATTGCTGACACAGGAGCTTGCAGCTATCTAGCCTGCTTATACCTTTGCTTAGTCAGAGTCATGCCCAATCTCAATGGCGCCTGCATGTTTTGAACGCCCCCTGCACCATGCATCACTGACTGCTGCTACTGCTGCTGCTGCTGCTGCTGCTGCTGCTGCCGCTGCTGCTGCTGCTGCTGCTGCCGCTGCTGCTGCTGCTGCTGCCGCCAGGTGTCCCCTGCGATGCACCACCCCTCCTCGTGCGCCTCCGGCCACCTCCCCACTGCTGCTGCTACTGCTGCTGCTGCTGCCGCCAGGTCTCCCCCGCCATGCACAACCCCTCCTCGCGCCCCTCCGGCCACCCACCAACTGCTGCTGCTGCTGCTGCTGCTGCTGCTGCCAGGTGTCCCCCGCCATGCACCACGCCCCCTCGCGCCCCTCCGGCAACCTCCCAGCAATCCCCGCCACCCCATCACCCCGCAGCTGGACCTGCACCATGCATCACTGACTGCTGCTACTGCTGCTGCTGCTGCTGCTGCTGCTGCCAGGTGTCCCCCGCCATGCACCACCCCTCCTCGCGCCCCTCCGGCCACCCACTAACTGCTGCTGCTGCTGCTGCTGCTGCTGCTGCTGCTGCTGCTGCTGCTGCTGCCAGGTCTCCCCTGCGATGCACAACCCCATCTCACGCCGCGCCGGTCACTTACCAGCTACTGCTGCTACCGCTGCTGCTGCTGCTGTTGCTGCTGCCACCAGGTCTCCCCTGCGATGCACAACCCCTCCTCGCGCCCCTCAGGCCACCTCCCAGCAATTCCTGCCACCCCATCACCCCGCAGCTGGACGGCAGAGCAGCTGCACGCCTGGCTGCATGCAGGCGACTGCGGCGAAGCAGTGCGTGCATTCAGAGATCAGGGCATAGATGGGCCTGCAATGGCAGGTCTGCTGCGGGTGGCTGGGGGTGGCGAGGCTGGCAGGCTGTACGAGCTGCTAGGGAGTGATGTGGGGGTACAGGCGGTGGGGCTGCGGCTGCGGCTGGTTGAGTGCATCATGCTGCACTTTGGCAGCGGTGGCAGGAGGGTTTAGGTGGCCGGCTAGGGCTGGCTAGGTGGCCGGCTAGGGCCGGCTAGGTTCAGCTAGGGCTGGCTAGGTGCCTGCTGGCTAGGCCTGGCTAGGCCTTCCTGTGTGCCCCAAATGTCACTGCTAGGTGGTGGGACCTAGCCGCCTAGCACACTGAGATATAGGCCTAGCCAAACAACCAGTCTGCCAGTAGAGGAGGGTTTAGGATTGAGGCTGGCAGGCTGTATGAGCTGCTAGGGAGTGATGTTGGGGTGCAGGCGGTTGGGCTGCGGCTGCGGCTGGTTGAGTGCATCATGCTGCACTTTGGGGGAGGTGGCAGGAGGGTGTAGGGTTAGGATTTAGGGGTGATGGTAGGGTAAGGCTCAAACCCTATGGGCATGGTGTGCAGGTGCAGGCGGTTGGGCTGCGGTTGCGGCTGGTGGATTGTATTGTGCTGCACTTTGTGCGGGGTAGAAATGGCGGTGGTGGTAGTAGTAATAGGAGGTGAGGGTGGTGGTTGACACGGTGTTGTGTATGATGGAGGCTGCACCTATGAGATACACGGTGGCCATACCGCAGTTTGGTGCTGCCTGTTGTGGATAGGGATTGCGGAGCAACATGAACAGGCAGGTGCAGCTGTACAATAGCGTGCCACAGCAGGCAGCAAGGAGAAAGGATCTTCTGTGGGCTGCGGTGGTTAGTTGTGATGGCTAGTACTAGCTTGGGTGCGCTGCGGCTGGATGATGCGTGTGGATGATGAGTGCTCCCGCTGGTGCTGCAGCATCAACCTGGTTGGCTTGGGGGTGGTTTGGCGATGAAGGGAATACTTGGCTGTTTGCGCGCAGGGGCGGGGTGGGATTTAGCTTCAGCTGGGCTGGTGACCATGTCTGGTCGGATCAGCAGCCGCTGTGACCAGCACCTGATGTGTTTGACTGCACCACATTCTGGTGTGGATAGCTGGTCAACAATAATGGGGTGGGTGCTGGCTTAGATGGTGTGAGGCATGCTAGCGCGGAAGTGCGCATCTGTATTCTTTCGGGCGAAGCTATCTGTGGTGTTTGTGGTGCTGCATGCAGCACATAGAGGTCCTTGGGTTTGTATGGCACCCACATTTGGCGGCAGTGACTTTTGCTGTGCAGTCTGTGGTGCGGGTGCAGCACAGCACAGCATATGCAGCAGTCATGACCAGAGCAGCGGACGTCGTGGGTGACCGGCTGATAGTCAGTGCTTGCAGGACCGCTTGCAGGACTGCTTGCACGACTGCTTGCAGGACTGCTTGCAGGACTTACCTGCAGGACTGCTTGCAGGACTGCTTGCACGACCGCTTGTAGGACTGTTTGCAGGACTGCTTGCAGGACCGCTTCCAGGGCTGCCTGCAGGACTGCTTGCAGGACTGCTTGCAGGACTGCTTGCAGGACTGCTGCTCAGGCACAAGGCACAAGCCGTGGCCAGCAGTGGCAGACTAGCAGGGGGACGTGACCTGGCAAGCACGTATTTAGTGCTGCTGCAGGTGCTGGCACAGGTTGCGTTGATTGGCTGTTGCTGACTCGTCAGCAGTTCTTGATGCAGCTGCTGCTGAGGATGTTGCTGGTCAACAAACTGTGGGGCTGCTTCTGCTACACCTTCTTCTATTCTTCTACACATCATTGTATGCTACACCTGGTTCTGGCAGTGCAGGAGCTGCGCTGTAATGCTGACATTGGTCAGCAGTGTGTGCCTCCTCAAATAATTTGGATTGCAGTGTGATCATCTATATATTATCGTTTATCCAGTATGGGAGACAGTTGGATACTGGCAGGAGTTGTAAGTTGTGGCAGCCTGTCTGGCGTCTGCTGCTAACAGTTGAGGCAGCAGAGTGATGATGTGCTGGCGTGTACTGTGCCCTGCTCAGCAGAAGTCTTGATCTCATCATCATCACCTTGAAGTCATGCTGCTGCAGTTTTTGTGAGGGTGGTTGAGCCCACAAGTATTTCACACACGGCAGTTACTGTGCAGCATGTACAGTACAAAGCTGCTGCTATGTTCTCACGCCATTGGCAAGCAGAGACTGTTGCACCATCTGGATTGACACAAACGCATGCAGGGCAACGGACCGTATATTTGCAGCAGCGTTCCAGTGTCACACTAACACGGTGATGCGTAAACGGGAGTGAGAGCACATGTGCTGGTGTCATGCAACTACTCACCTTGCGTCCGCAGGACGGCACCATCCCATCTCAGATGAAGAGAAGTTCTTTTTCGTGACGAGCTGAGACTGACGCTGGCGCCAAGGCACTTGTGGGCCTGAGTTGCAGTTACATGTTGAGGGGCACCTTTGGCTGTTGCGGAGTTGAGGGAGAATCAGCTTTGGACGGGACGTTGCAGTTGTGCGTTGTGTGGTTCAGTTGCGCACAGCTGCAGTCTAGTAGGTCACAACTGGGTCGGTGCTCACTGCACCCATGCGCACCGCCATGGTACCAGAGGGGTTTTGTTGTGACTGCCGCGACATTCTACATGCTTAGTTGGTTTCAGAAGGTGTCTGCAGCACTTGCAGGAGTGTGCGCTGCAATAGTCCAGCTGTGCTACACTGATTAGTCGGCGTTGCTGCATAGGCACCCATGCAGCCGGCTGCTTCGACGGAGCATGCTGCAGGCTCTGTTACGAGCAATGCGGTACGTGCGGATTGGTTGGTGCATGTATCGTGTGTGTCATCATCTTCGTTGTGCCACTAGCAACATAACTGTTGTGACCATGGCACGGCACAGCAGCAGGTGCGTGGTGTGTGCGGCGGTGGCTGTGGTAAAGGCTTGTGCGTAGAGGTGTGCTGACAAGCTTCATCCCGGTGTGTTCAAAGCATGTGGAGCTGATGTGTAGCAGACGTGCAGCATGGCATCATTAAGCACATGCCGTGTTGGAGCTGAGGTCCGTGCTAGCTTCAGATCTGTTTCACCCTGGTTGAGTTGCGGCTGCGCTTTGACGCATCTGTTGTTGTAGGGTCACCACTGCACTTGGCTACCGCTGGTTGGTTTCAAACCATACCAAAGGAAGTTACTTTGGTTGGATCGCCATTGATGGTTATTCTTGGTGCACTGAAGGTGTGTGCATCCCGTAAGGAGACGTTTGTTTATCAAGCACCAGGTGCATGGTCAAGTCGGCTGGGTCAACTGCTGCAGTGGGCTGCCTACTAGGCTAGCTAGTAGCTGCAACGGCAGTGGCGGACCATTTGCTGAAGAGTCAGGAGCATGCCGAATACCTGTGACAGCAGGCTTATACTGCTGTGAAGTAACAAGTGCGTTTACTTCTGTAACAAGCACACAGCATCACGTGTGATATGTCACATACCAGTACTACTGGCATTCCTGATTCAGCACGCTGGAGCTATAACACTCTCCACCCAGAGAAGGGCCCTGGGAGAGCTGCAATGCACCGCCATCGTGTTACCATATAGGGCGATTGAGCAACATCGCCAGTGGGCGCTGCCCGTGACATGTAAAAATATGCAGTCATGTTTGCATGGACCCCAGACGTTATCCAACTGCCTGTATACGTATGCAACATTGGAGGGTCTTTGCGCCGCCGCCAACAGCGTGTCCTTCTGTCAGGCGTTGACTTGCTGCAATGGAAGGGTAGCTCCTGCCACCCTGCTACCCTTTTGCTACAACCAGCAGCAAGCCCTCAGCCAACATCACCTACTGCTGCTGCTGCTGCTGCTGCATCCACATCCATGCCCTCAGCTGCGTCCCCTGCTGCCCCAGCATCACCTTCAGCAGCAGCAGCAGCAGCCACCCAAGCAGCCTCACACCTCCACAGCCGCAAGCTGTTGCACAGCCCCCCAGGCTGCCAGCTGGCCATGGACAGACCAGTTATGTCACCATCACTCGCACTCTGCTGCTGCTGCTGCTGCTGCTGCTGCTGCTGCTGCTGCTGTGTTTTGCCGGCTGCAGCGTCCTCAGCTTCCCAGCCGTCTGCCGGCAGCAGCGCAAAGCGCCTGTGGCCTGAGGCAGTGGCCAGCAGCCCCAGGCAGGGGCTGAAGTTAACGCCGTTGACCGTGTCTGCTGCTGCCTGGAAGCTGGCCACCTGTCGGCCATCGCACAGGTCAAACACCTGCAAGCAGTGCGCCACGACACAGCGCAGCCGTTGATTGGCGTATATCTTGGCAGCGCATTGGCAGCAGCACTGCATCAACAGCGAATGAGGTCGCGATACTTGTTTGCAGCGACCTTGATGGGTGTTGTTGGAAATGTCTGTGTTGCTTTGCTGCGGCTGGCTTGCGCTGCAAGCTGGCTGACTCGCACTATTCGACGGCTATTAGAGGGCGATCTCCCACACAACCGGCGACAGGCACCAGAACCACCCTGCCCCTCTTTTCCCATACGTTGCTGCCCCATCCTCTACGCAACACCTGCACTACAAACCACCCTGATTCCTACACCCAACACTTACCCGCACAGCGCCGTCACAGCCGCCGGTTGCCAGGTGCCTGCCGCAGGGCTCAATGCTGAACGCTATGCGCTGGTTTGTGCTGCTGGTGCAGCGGCTCATGCTGTACAGCACCTGGCCAGTGGCGCGGATGTCCCAGCAGTGTATTTGGTCATCCTGCCGTGCACCTGTGTACAGGAAGTTGCCATCTGGAGAGAAGGAGACCTGCGGGGGCAAAGGAAAGCAGGCATGCGGCAGCAGCGGAAGTGTGCGGAGCAGCACAGCAATCACTGTCGAGAGGCAGAGCTAAGGTACAATGTCTGACAACTACTGGTTATGTTGCCAGCTGAAACCTTGCAGAGCACGCATATCAACAGTGGTGCAGCCGTACGTTTCTGCAGAAGCTTCTGCGAGCTGCACAAGCATTGCGCAAGTACGCAAGCTTTCCTTCAAGCACATGTGGCCCACCTCTGGACATGCCTGTGTCGACACTAATATCAGAGCAGCTGCAGCGCACCTGTGTGACTCCTCCTTTGTGGCCCTCCAGCAGAAGCAGCTGCTCGTATGTGCGGCCGTCAAACAGGCCGATGCAGCGGCTGTAGCTGCCGGCAGCCAGCAGGTCGTTGCTCACGGGGCTGAAGCACAGGCAGCTAATGATGCCTGCGGCGCACGAGAACAGGTGATTGAGCTGCCACCCAAGATGCAAGAGACAACCCAGAACCCAGAACCCAGAAGCCAGAACCTCAGCCAGCAGGTCGTTGCTCACAGGGCTGAAGCACAGGCAGCTGATGATACCTGCACGGCGCAGCAGAGTACATGGCAAAACGGAGGTGCACATTGCAGCTGTCGAGAGGATGCCTGGCGTGGCGTGCAGCAGAATAGATGGTAGAGCAGGCAGCAACATGCAGCAGGCCATACACATCAGATCAGGCAATCCTGTTCAGGACAAAGTGCGTTCCGGATTGTTACGTAACACAAAACACTCTCGGCATCATCAGCTTATAGCAATGACGCAAGTAGCTGACCAAGATCAGGACACTTCAGCTGCTGTGCAAGTCGCCGAAAGCAATTGCACGTACATACAGCGGGCGTCTGTTTGGCTTGCAACTCCTCAACCTTGCATCACCCTAGCTGCCAAGCCACACATCCAGAAGTATGATGACATACAAACATCCCCAGACGACTGCTGTGCCTCACCTGCCATGCTGCCCTCCTGGCGCTTCCTATATGTTGCAATCTTGCGGCACTCTCGCCCCGGCCTGGCCACATCAAACGCCCTTAGGGCTTTGTTATACCCTGCCAGCAGCTTTGAGCCGTCAGGGCTAAAAGTAACGCTGGCTGCTGCTGTTATTTCATCGGCGTCGTCATATGCCCTGTAGCTGGCTCTCAGCTGGCCGCTGCAGGCATCCCACAGCTTGATGGGCTGGCCCTGCAAGCGATGCAACGTTGTGATTTGTAACTTTTTACTTTTTATTTTGAATTTCGACACAAGATACAAATGTTAACTCAGGTGGAAACAGTGCTGTGAAGGAGGCAAGCGCGTCGTTGTTGTTTCATGCGCTTTTTTGCGAAACAACAGGCAATTGCACTTGAGCAAGTCACAGGCTGTACAGAGATTTGTCAGCAGCTGCTGTCGTCACTGCCGCTGATCATCACGTCATTTTGTTCTGCAAAATTGCAAAGCAGCATCTCACAGGCTCGCTGGAAGCAAAAGGGTGCGTGTGCATGTCTGTCTATGCTTTCGCTACTCAGCAAGACAACTGAATTACTAACAGCAACAGCGAATCCAAACATCACCGCTCACCCTGCTAGTGCTTGCGAAGCAGCATGACACAGGGTCTGCCGTGGACATGCCAGGGAACCAGGCATAGTCATATACAGTTTCTCCAGCATGTACTTGCAGCCCTGAGTACCAAGGTGTGCCCACTGCTGCTGCTGCTGCTGCTCCTGCTGCTGCAGGATTGACGATGCCTGCAGCTGCATGTGCTGCAGCTGCAGGCTGTCCTGCTGCAGCAGCTGCTGGTTGGTGGTGCAGTGCATCTTGAGGTAAATCAAAGACCCGCAGCCTGTAGGAAAATGAAGTTACACATGGGACAGGCCTAATGACAGAATGGGCCGGCACGGGGATGAGGTACGCCTGGCAACAGTCTGCATCTAACACATACACAGTACAGGCTATGCCATCTTGACAGCCAGTGCGGTAGTTGTGGAACTGCACCTGCGGTTTGGCTATTCAGCTGTCACACAATTGTTGTTTAGGAACGCCTGCAAGCTGCCCAGCGGGATTCATGTGCAGCTGCTGCTGTGCAGCAAGTAGCGCTGCTGGTTCAGGCAGCCCTGAGACGCAACACTGCAGCCCTGTTGCCGGCTTTCGCCATCTGCAGCCACTCACCAGTTGTCGTCGGTTACTGTGAGGCAGCAGGAGCCGTCTGGCGACCACTTCACGCCTTTGAGGAAGTTTGAGTTGGGAGCAGCAGCAGTGCTGCTGCTGCCTGGCAAGTGATCGATAGTGGACGACGACAGCGCAGCAAATTGTCAGAAACCAACGGTACTCATCATTCAGCATATTCGTTTTGCAGCACTTACCTGAATACTCCTCCCACGCGCAGTAAATCGGCACTGGACCGCTGTCAAAGGAGCACACGTAGTAACCCTGGGGACTGGCGTCTAAAGCATCGCCCATTACAAAGCAGAATCCACTGTTTGAATGTTCCGGCAACCCCTATTTGATCTGTACAATCATACTGCTACTGCTGCTGCTGCCACTACAGGGTTAGATGCTGGACTTCAAATGGCCCAAGTCAACACTGCAGAGACGTATGACACTACAAACAGATTCCACCAGGCATTACACCTATCTAGGTCCTAGCGAAAAAGTTAGGCAGGCCTGGTCACG
Source organism: Scenedesmus sp. ARA3 (assembly GCA_004335835.1). Taxonomy (NCBI): domain Eukaryota; kingdom Viridiplantae; phylum Chlorophyta; class Chlorophyceae; order Sphaeropleales; family Scenedesmaceae; genus Scenedesmus; species Scenedesmus sp. ARA3. Next base: position 44,681 of record RWJK01000881.1, read on the forward strand.
CTGAGCCAAACACAGCAAAACCCTTTTGCTGCAACCCTAGCTGTTGCATGTGACAAACCCAAACCCTGACTAAACCTTGCCATGATGCGCCCCCAACATTGAAAGATCACTGTACTAGGCCTGTGATCACGTTAACCCATTCCACCACACTAGCTGATAAAACGCTACCCCAGCTACTCCACCTGGGAGGAGGCAAAGACAGCTATCCGCTGTTGCTGCTGACACACAGAAATCTTCTTGTGAAAATGTTCCCATCACCGACAGCCTGGCAGCTGCGCACAGCTTTAACAAGCTGCAGTTGCGCATCAAAAGCCTGACAGCTGTCACGACGACAGGTCGTTGATGGCAGCACCCAGTGGCCAGGCTGCCTCGATTGTCTGCCCGTTGTACTTGACCTGCAGCAGCAAGCAGCAAGCGAAGCCGGACATGCAGCTCAGATTGCATGCTAGATAGACGGTGGCAGCAGTCACAATCCGCATTTTGGTCTGGCTATGTCGTATCCAGCTGCAGGGCTGGAAATGTGCAGAGTTACTCTGGCAGACATACATAGTTGGGCAGCTGCTCCGCTGGTGCACGTCATCAGCGCGCGGAACGGAATGTGGCACATATCTGCAGTATGCCAACCGTCCAACCAATCACATGACAAGCACACCCAAACACTCTCAGCTGCCGTCCACACATGCAGCACAGCCACACCAACACCTGTGCCAGCACATACGCACCTGCTTTACCAGTGTCACAGACGCCGTCTCCGCGAGGTCAAAGCCTTGCGTAAGCACCGTGTGGCAGAAGGACAGGTCCAAGCAGAAGTAAGGCGCATTTGCAGCCTGCAGGTCGCTGTATGACTTGGTCAGCTCCGGCACTGCTTTGCCACACACGGCAGCAGCGCGCTTCGCAAAGTCCTGCAAGCAAGCAGGCAAGCAGCGGCGAACAGTCCTGCAGGTGTCAGAAGGACAGGTCCAGGCAGATATTAGGCGCATTTGCCGCCTGCAGGTCGCTGTACGACTTGGTCAGCTCAGGCACTGCCTTGCCGCACAGCAGCAGCGCGCTTGGCAAAGTCCTGCAAGCAAGGAAGCAAGCAAGCAAGCAAGCAGCGGCAAACGAGCCGAGCCCAAGACACGGTAAGAGGGCCATGTATAGCAGCAGCAAGCTTACAAGACACATCCATGCATGTTGGTGTGTTGCTTGCCTGCTGTGCCTGATGGCTCAGCCTACAGCCACATCGATAGCTGCCTTATCAGCAATGGTGCGGCAGACAGGCACTGCAGCAGAATCTGAAAAACATCATAAACATGCAGCCTTTGTGCTCGCCCCTGGGCTGGTCTTTTACTCATGGCTGCCCGCGATATGCCGCACACATGCACCCGGCTTCAACAAACCGACAGTAGATATAACAGCCTGTATCTTACCCCTGGGCTAGTCTTCCACTTTATGGCTGCCTTGTCCGCAATGATGCCGCACACATGCACCTGATATTCGCAAACTAGACATTGTCACATAGATAACGTCCTCTAGCTCACCCCTGGGCTGGTCTTCCACTCAATGGCCGCCTTGTCCGCGATGATGCCGCTCTCGCTGGCCCTGTCCCAGAAGTAGCTGGACACGTAGTACACGCGCGCCATGGTGGCCGGCTTGCCGCGCCACGCGCCGCTAAATGAGCACGCGTCCTGCAAGCAAATTGTTGAATGGTGATGCAAACAATGTTGGTGGGTGAGCATGTGCTTGATGCGCATGGTCACACATGGACGTGCCGCGCCACGCGCCCCTGAAGGAGCACGCGTCCTGCAAGCACGATATCAATTGGTGATGCGAACGAGTTAGTGGGTGAGCATGTGCTTGATGCGCATGGTCACACATGAACGTGCCGCGCCACGCGCCTCTGAAGGAGCACGCGTCTTGCATGCAGGTTGCGCAGGTGAGGAGAGCATGAGGTGAGACGCGAAGGCGCGTGCACAAAGAGCGGCGCACTGGTGTGCCGCGGCACGCACCGTTGAAGGAGCACGCGTCGTGCATGCACATTGTATGCACCAAAGTCGAGCATGCGCTGAAACAAGGCCGCATGCACACAGCAAACTGCTGCTGCAAGCCTCCTGCTGGCCACCTTTGTCACAAGGTGCGCTCATGCACTTTGAAAAAACGGAACAGCTGCAAGTTCTCTACTCGACAACCCACCTTGGGCTGGCCGCAGTCCTTGTCATGATCCAGCGCCTTGAGCGCCATTGCTGCGCAGCGCTTGAAGTCCCCAGCCTCAATCGTTTCCCCAATGCTATACTCCTTGCCTGCATAGCTGTACTTCAGGCTGCTGCCTTTAGCGAAGCAGGGGTGGCTGGGGTCATCGCGGCCTGCCTCAATAACCTTGGCGCGTGCGGCCATGAGACCATAGCCCAGGTAGCTGCGACAGCATGTGCAAGGACAGGGGATGCATGTCAGCAAGCGTTTTCCAATATGTTGCATCCTTGATGAGCTTGCAATACATCACAGTACATTACATCAACCCCGCAACCTGCAATTTGACTACAACGAACATAATCCTCAGCAGCGCACGGCTGAACAGACGCGTAACCTGTCTGCCTCGCCACCATCCCACCCACCTGTGCACATACACGTCGTACGTCACACCACCAGCCTTGAGCTGCGTGATATACCCTGCAGGAGCAGCAGTCGCCTCGGTCGACGGCAGCGCAAACGCCTCCTGCACAGAGCCCCCTCCCAAGTCGATAGCTGCCACTGTGCCTGTAGGCCCACTCCCTAGCCGGCCTAGCAGGTAGTTCAGTGTCAGCCATGCAAAGGCACCCTCGTGTGCACCATCCATGATCTCTACTGCATCTGTTTTGAGCTTGAAGGGGTAAGTGGCGAGGAAGTTGCGCACTGCTGCGAGGATGTCGTCTGCTTTGCTGCCGGGCAGCAGGCGCAGGCCTGCTGTGGCCTTCAGGGAGAGGCCAGTGGATGCCTGCACAACAGCAGCCGGCGAAACTACGTTGTGAGTGGCGGGTATGCAGCAGCTGTTGCAGCTGGCGCAGCGACATGTGCAAGCATACTACAAGCGCAGGCATACACTCAAGATGGCATCAGCGTCACACTATTTGTCAAGAACAGTAAAACCACACAAACAGAAACAACATCATGCACACACGTTCTTCATTGGGTTTGGCGGTTGCTGAGATGCTGGCAGAAACAGTGCAGCTCAATCTGAAGTAACCATGGCCGCCAGCAGTACTGGATAGCTCAGCGGGGCGGAGCCTCTGCTGCTGCTGCTGCTGCTGCCTGGCCCAGTGCCCTCTCAGCACCTGCATGGATTTTGTGTGCCACTTGCGCATGTACTGCCGCACACATGCAGTACCTGCGCTGCTGCATGGTCACCACCTGCAGCTGCTCCTGCTGCATGTGCTGCACCAGCTGCAGACACAGCGCCCCACCCCCAACGCACCTGCTGCGCTGCAGGCACTGCCTTCATTGCCTCTTCTAGCAGCGGCTTCAAGCTGTCTGCTGCTTTCTGGGGCTCATCAGGGAAAGCAGATAGCCCCGGCTTCAGCTGATGGAAGCCATCACTGATCAGGTTCAGTGAGCTGCCTTTCTGCTCAAACTTGAATATGTGTATGCGGCTGCCAGTGCTGCCTGCGTCTAGTACTATGTTGTATAGGTACGCGCCGCCGCCAGCTGCTGCTGCTGGTTGCTGCTGGTGGTGTAGCTGCCCGATTGTCATTGCTTTCAAGTCCCGCACAGGCTTGCTTGCTGGGAAGAAGAAGAAGATCATCGCCATAACGACCAGCAGCTGCAGCAGCATCAGCAAGCGACAACAGCTGTGAGGAGAGCGCACGAGTTGGCCTGCTGCTGACCAGCGGTTGACCAGTCCTGCAAGCAAAGGCTGCCTACTTCAACTGCTTTGCCAACCGCCAGAGTGCTGCTGCTGGGCCCGTGCAGGGTTGGTGGGGTTTGCATGTTAGAGTAGTTGCTTAGATGCTGCAATAGTTCCTGAACTTGTGATCTGCTGCTCACTGGTATGGATGTAACCAGCAGTACTCCGCGGTTCCTGCAGGCGGCAGCAGTAGCAGCACATGTGACTTAACTCCAGGCCAGCCATAGCAGCCATGCAGCTGTCTTATGCAGGTCAAACATACCTCCATATCTTATCAGATACGTTCTCATGTCGCCGAATTATCATCTTGTGACCAGCCTTGGGGGCAAACTTCAGAATGGGGCTGGGTGAGCCAATACTGGCTAGGGGCATTGTTTCGGGCTCACTATTGCGATGCAACATTACAAGTGCTACTTCTGTTGCCGCTGCTGCTGCATCAGGCGTCAACCACTGCAGAACCGTTCAAGCTGACCGAAGCCAGGCAGCCCCACCAATCAGTGCAGGCTGGAGACAACATAACACGCCATAAGAATAGCAGTGGAATCACGATTACTTGTCAGGGTGTTCACCAAGTGGTGGTTACATTCGGAGCACGAGGTCCAGGGCTTGGGTGTCGAGCTCGTGCCTCGCGCTGCGCTGTTGCAGCCGTGCATACGGCTAGCTGTATCATGGACTGCGATATACAGATCGGCGTGTTGTTCGACCTACTGTGTTTCGCTGTCTGACGTCCTCATTCCACACTTGCACCTCACTCTGCCACGGTTCGCAGTGCTTGTCCAGTCAGATCTGCATAGATTAGCAACAAAGGAATCCAGCACAATGATGATTTCGGTGTCGGGTTGCAGCATAGCGCAACAGCGACACGCCCTGTGTGCAGGTGAGTGCCTTCCTGCTGCTCTGCTGTTGCTGCTCCATGCCTTACAAGTGCATTGGTTGCACCCACATGCCCCTTGTTGCTTGCACAGAATTAATCAAAACCCTCAAGCTCTATCTCATTGTAGCACTGTTTTTGCAAGCGCCCTGCACACCAAACAGGTGCAACGCATGCATGCAGCCCTGGCACCACACACACATCCAACCGCGCTTTTCTTCAACAACCAGAGTCACCTGCACTCTGAACCTCTTTTCTGCAGGCAGGACGCCCACACCAGCTCTGCAGCAGCAAGCAAAGCAGCTGCGCTGCCCTCCTGCAGCAGTATGGACGCGCCCGACCCCAGACAGAGATGAGAACTTCACTGCGCCCTCTTATGTGCCCACCCCAGGGGGCTCGCCAGTGATCAACCCATACAGGCAGGATGATCAGCCGCTGTATACACCCAGCGCTCCAGAGTTCAAGCCAGCAGAGTTGCCGGAGCAGCAGAAGGAGATGCCCAAGGGGCCTACCATGCCAGGTGCGGCAGCTTGTCACGCAGCATGCATCAGTATGCAGCATGCAGCAGCTGGGTGGGGTGTTGTTGATGGGCCGTTGTTCATGCATCGCAGCAGCCTGGCACAGCTCTGAAAAAAGTGTATACGCCTGGTGGTTCGGCCACAGCAGCTTATGAAGCTTGCCCTTCAGGGCTGTGGGATTGCAGCATGCAGAGGGCTGCATTGCCTGCGGCTGTTCAGGAAGCACAGCATGGTACATGCTCGAGCACACAAAACGCTGCTTGATCAAATCAACCCGACGCACGACCTGTCATGCTCAAGCAATACTGCTGCTGCTTCTACTGCTGCTGCTGCATTCAAACAGAGCGTCGCCCGGACCCCATCCCAGCCGGCAACCCCAAGGAGAAGCCGCCAGCCGGGGAGCCGCAAAAGGAGGCGCCGCCCACAGCGCCCAAGGAGAAGTGAGCAGCAGCAGCAGCAGCAGCAGCAGCAGCAGCAGCAGCAGCAGCAGCAGCGAGAGTAGCCGCAACCGGTGGTGGCGAGGGGTTGGTTTGCGGTTGTGACTTTAAACGTGACACGGCACCTAGGCTCTGGGCATGCGCTTGACGATTGTTGCGTAAGCGTCGCGCGCATCGTGTGCGCGCCACTGTTGTACAAGCGGCGGCTTCAGTCAATGTAAACATGCAGCGATGTGGTGTTTCATACTGTTGGCAGCGATGGAACCGGCAGATGCTGTGGTCCCAATTTCAGCAGCGTGCTGTCTCTGTCAGCAATGCAAGTGCGGTGTTGGTGCCAGAGCAACTGGAGCTGTGGGATATGTGGCGCTGTAATGCAGCAGGTGCCTTACTGTTTGCCAGAAACATGGCGTGCCCCTGCTGTGGTTAATGCATCTCTGTGGTTGATGCATTGGCTTGTGTGGTTATCTTCACACCGTATTGTTGTTCTGATTGCCCTGTAGTACGTGTGAGAACCATGGTCAGATATCGGTGTAAGAGGAAGTGCGATGGTATTCCTTCTCAGATATGTTACATATCAAACGTTTGATAAAATGAGCTGCAGCAACAGCTGTTGCTCCAGTGGCAACATGATGACAGATATTATCCTCTGAAGCACTGGCCAGCCATGAGTGCTATCACGCGGCAGATATGCAGTCAAGCACGCTCAGTAAGCAGCCTCAGCTGCCACAGCGCTTGCTGGCTGGAGCATGCACTGTAATGCTGCGGAGCTCACAACCCAAGACTCCAGCCTACTACCATGCAAATGGAGGTCGAGTGGCATGATCCACCCGGCCAAAAAGCTCAAGCGCTCAGCTAGCTGCTATGTAGGTGCTGCTGCAAGCTGGCACTGCACCACACACCTGGCCTAACACTGCAGCACAGCGAAGTTGCAAGGGTGCGCACTTCTTTGTGCATAAACGTACATACAACACACAGCACATCTGCCATTTGATGTGAATGCACACACACCACACAGCATGCACAAGAAACACCAGTACACAAACAAGAGAACGTGTCAAAAGACGTTTATTTGCCAGCAAAAAGTGCAGTCCACACACACACAGGATATCCTATTTCATAGTATAGCCAGAGGCTGGAGCAGACATTTTGCTGGATGGGCTAATCAATTATGCCCTGCATGATGTGGCAGCGTGCTGCAGCAATGCATGCAGATCTGCATCTGCACCTACTCTGCAGATCTACCAGCACCTACTATGGATTGCAGCAACCTTGACACAGCAGCCTCGTGCACATTTGCTCATGGAAACGATGAAGATGGCAGAACACATCACACAAGATACGCCACAGTGCTGTTGACACAGAGCACACCAGCTAGCTTGCCAATGCAGTGGCATATGTCAAACCCACAGGGGCAGCACATACGCCAGCAGCATACGTCCCATCCAGATGAAGCACACTGGATGCATTTTGGCAACAAGGCAAATCTGTGAGCAGCATGCTCAATGTTGTCAGACACTGCTCCCGCACCAACAAATAGTAATCAGAATGCAATCAGGCCAATGGATGCGTCCTGAGGACAGAATCAAGCAACGACTATGGCAAACTGTGCAGAGACAATCAATCCTCCCCCTCGCTGTACAAAAATGTCCAACAGAAGTGCGATTTGAACACAGGGCGCCAAGCATGCCATTTGAACTCAGGGCGCCAAGCACGCCATTTAATTCAGTGTGCCAAGCACGCCATTTGACCTCACGGCGACAAGCACGCCGTGACAACTATGGCAAACTGTGCAGAGACAATCAATCCTCCCCCTCGCTGTACAAAAATGTCCAACAGAAGTGCGATTTGAACACAGGGCGCCAAGCATGCCATTTGAACTCAGGGCGCCAAGCACGCCATTTAACTCGCACACCAAGCATGCCGTTTGAACTCACGGCGCCAAGCGCGCCATTTCAATTCAGTGTGCCAAGCACGCCATTTGACCTCACAGCGACAAGCACGCCGTGACAACTAAAGGCACTGAGTTGACTCGAAGAGACATTTGTGCCACTATATGAACATCTGCATGTTCAAAGTCAACGGAGAATGTAAGTACAAGCCATCACAACTGGCTTGCCAAACATGAAAGGAACCCACACAAGGGACAACTGTTCAACCCGTGCCTCAGAGGCTGCAGCCTGGCACACAAGCTTACAAGGATGCAACACAATTGTGCAAATTGCAGGGCCGGCCACATGCAACTGCTCACAGATACGAGAGCCGCAATCAAAGGAAGCTGCAAGGATCCCTGCTAGCGGAAAAGGGCCAGCCTGGGACCATCATACACACAAGAAAAAGTAGCAGTACAGCAAACACAGGCTCAGTTATGAAACCGTCCAGACAGACTGCAGCCATCATGGAACCTGCCAGAAAGGCACAATCTGACTCGTTCCCACCCTGATTATGCAGCAGAAGACAAACATAAGACAATCAGGACGCAACCACACTCTCAAACCGAAATTCATGCTGGCTCAGCTGCCAACAACGTCCCTCTGCTGTAGCTCACGTACTATAAGTCATGCTGCCATCAAGACACTGCACCCTGCGCAAGTCACAGCAAAGCAGGAACCTCACCGCAGATTTAGTATCAGTGCACGATCTAAGCTGCATACTCAGCCGGTGCACTGCATAAGAAGCTCAGCTGCTGTCTGGTGACAATGACAGCCAGTAAGAGCCCTCCTCATGAAGTAAAAGTGCAGGTACGAGATTTGCCTGTAGCAGCATCATTGTAGCAGGCAAGCCCAGCCTGCAAAAGCTGCATTAATAAGCAGCAACGCCATCCTATACCGCCCCGCACTAACCGCCAAGCCAGAAAGTGTGCAGCAGCGCACCAACGCTGAACAACCAAACAAAGTCGCAGTGATGTGACAGACGAGATTGGCCCAAAACTAACACCCCACACACACAACCATCAGTGCAATTCACAGGACCTCCCCCTAGGCCAGTGCCATTGGTGACTTGCACAGCCTGTATGAAACTCTGTACACTGCAGTTGATAGCACTCACTGCCACTGCATGTATGTGACAGCAGCAGCAGTGTATCCGCAGGTCACACAAGCGTGCATGCAGCATTGCACTGCATTCCAGCCTGGAGCGGCTGCGAACAGCGTCAGATAACAGGCCGATTAGTCCAGGTCAAAAGACCGTAGCAGGCTATTTAGACCAGCTCGGTCTTGCTGGGCATGTGGCTGCCCAGCAGGAACAGGATGGCTGACACGAGGCCTGCGAAGATGAGCGTGACCACCCTGCAGCAGCAGCACAGCAGCACAGCAGCATACGCATATCAGCAGGCCTAAACCACGCAACCGAGCGTCAGGGTACACGCAGCCGCCGAGCAACAACATGCATGGCTTGAAAGTGGTGGGTGGGTGCATACGACACGAAGTCCCTGGGGCATGCAAGTACAAAAAAGCCAGTACCTCCTCACTCACTTGTCCTCATCCGGCAAACAGCATGCTGCAGCATTCAGGTCCCAGCAGTCCATTGCAGCATCCACAGCAAAAGTGCTCACCAGCCCACCAGCATCTTCAGGGACTGCAGATGATATTCTGGCAGTACAGTAATATATGCAATATATGATTTTGCCCAAAATCACACGGAGATGTACTGCATGTGCACTCACCAGCCCACCAGCATCTTCAGGTACTGCATCCAGTTGATGGCCCTCCAGCGTCCCTCAGCGATGCCTCCCCCTGCAGTGGCCCCCGTGATGGTGTGCGTGGTGGACAGCGGCAGGCCTGCAGCGGGCAGCAGCAGCAGCAGCAGCAAGTTGGTGAGTGCCACCAGATCGATAATAATAATCCGCATGTGCTTGATGGTAGCCGGCTATGCCAGGCAATCCCTCTTCTGCTGTGGTGCTGCGCTTTGCGCACACAGTCCATCTGACATGCAGTCCCTGCTGCCACTTGCTTGATGCCTGCTGGCAGTTGCAACTGTGACCCGCATCTGCCGCACGCTCTGTGCTGATGTAACGCAGGTCGCTTCACACGTCATCACACGTTGCTGCACAAACATGTTGCTGCATAAAAGGCACAAACTGCTGTGTCACAAAGGTGACAAGGGCTCACCAAAGGCAGAGCCCACTGCAATCACGAAGGAGGTAGCCAGCTCCATAGAGAAGCCCCTGCAGATGCATCGCAGCAGCAGCAGCAGCAGCAGCAGCACAGCGATTGACGATGATGATACAGGTAACACAATCAGCCGTGCCGCTGGATGTCACGTGCCATACCCACATGTAACTACCCATTCTCGATACTGTGTGTGATGCAGAGCATGCCAGTGAATGACTGCTGCATGTCTGGTGCAATGCTGAGCAGTAGGCTCAATCGCACAGCTGATGCAGCACTTGGTGCAGTTGCAGCTAGGATGCGCCACGCACGGGAGTTGTGCAGCACAACAACAAAGAAAGATCAAGGATGCAATGTGACCAACCGCAAGGTTGCATGCCAGCAGTATTGTGTGCAGCAAAGTTGGTGTCAAGCTGTATTGACTCACCTAGAGGGGGTGATGTGCACGCACTGCGATACAGCAACGCACAGCAAGACAATTGCAGCGCAGGACAGTGGCAGCAGCAGAGGCACACAGGTGCTGTCAATAAAAGACTTTTCGGTGCTGGCTCAAAAACTATATCCTGAAGCGCTGTGGGCCAGGAAGTAATCCCGCCTGCATGCGGTATGCACTGCAGAGGCGCGGGTATAGGGAATAAGCTGCACATGATCGCGCTGCAGCTGTGCTCATGCGATCCTGCAGCACAGCAGCACCGCCATCAGACTGCCACACAGCTGCTGCACGCTGCCTGCCTTGCATTGAGCTGCCTACCTTGACACCCAGCACGCGCATGATGTTGTAGCCGTATGTGGCAAGGCCCACCACGATGCCAGTGCCACCAATGGCAAGGATCCTGCACAGCAGCAGCCAAATGCATTTGGCATGTGCATATGTCCATGCGGAGCGTGTTGTGTACACATGCCTAGATTCAGAGGCACAGCTTGTTCGATGCAGGATGGGCAGTGCCACCAATGGCAAGGATCCTGCACAGCACGCGCAGATACACACGCAGCATGTAAAGATGGACAGTTTTGACACGAAAAAAACAAAAAAGCAAATATGCGCACCTTCAAGCGGTGCTTGTCCAGGAGACGCCCTGCCCAAGGCATGAGTTGTGCAGGCCTCAACTCACATGCATTGACCAAGCAGTGCTGCTTTTGACGCACGATGCCATTTGCTGCCAGCTGGATGAACAGCTACTCCCTCATGAGCGGAGTTTTCAATCGCTGGGCTGGTGCTTGAGGCATGTTTCAGTCCTGAGATACAATGCATTGGATTGCACAAAAGCAACGCTTCAGTATGGTGCCACTCACCAGGGGTACACTGTAGCATTGCTGCCAGGCACCTTGCGGTTCTCATACACATAGTAGGCGGCAGCAAAGGAGCCTGCGCACAGGAAAACGACCAGCAGCGGCAGCAGAAGCCAAGCTCAGGGGCTACATGTTTATGGTGATGGCAAACCACATAACTTCTGTGCTTGCTGTGCTATGATGTGGCGAAGGTCGCTGCCGGTGCACCCCACAGCCTCTGCGCTTGATCAAGCAGCAACAGCCATTGTCACAGTAAAAGCTGTTGCTACTAGCAGATGACACGCCAACATGCCACTGCAATTGGACTTGATCCTGCCACATGGGTACCTCTTGAACCTCAGCTGCCAGAAAGAAACTCACCGATTGCATTTGCCACATCGTTAGCACCTGCAGGAAAGAAGCATGGGCCGGTCAGCAATTGGGGTGATGTTGAGAAAACATTAACTGGGGAAGTACAGTGTGGCAGCATGCAATGCAAATCGTGCCGTCCGCTGGCAAGTGGCCTTCAATTGCTCATGACAAGGCCCCTGAGCAAATTGACAAAGAAGAAGAGTGAACCCCAATGAAGTGCTGTCAAACATTTTAAGCACTCAACACACGACACTGCTCCTTTTTTTTTTAGGCTACGACACAAGCTGTTGCGTACGTCGTCGTCAGGCAGCAGCACTCACCGTGTGCGAAGGACATGGCGCAGGCGGAGATGACCTGCAGCACCTTGAACACCTGCTCGGTGCGAGGGTCAAACTTCTCCGCATCAGCGTGCATGTCTGTGAGCTCCTGGTTGCCATCAATGTCTGCATGGATGTCGTGGCTCAGCCCACTCAGAGCAGCGTTCCTGCAAAGCATGTATGGACGCAGAAGTTTGCAGGAAACTTGCAGGAAGCCTGCAGGAAAGCCAATAGCATGGCAATATCATGGCAACGATTGCGAGACGTATGTGTCATGGCTCAACCCCACTCAATGCAGCATTCCTGCAAGGCGGTTAGCAGGCAGTTGACCAAGCAGTGTATAGTCAGGTAGTCAACAGCAGCGCAGCTTACAGGACCCAGCTACCTTCACAAACACAGCAGCTGCAGCATCTGAAGGTTTGGCATTGATGCAGCCGAAGCAAGCTGTAACATTTCCAACGGATACACATACAGCTTGCACACAAGCATGATCACTGGCTGCTCCTGTCGCAAGTCTTTTGGGCCCTCCTCGCATATGCGTAAATCGGGCAATCACCTGAAGCGTGTGCGGTAAGCCTTGAAAGGTTTGTCCTCAGTATCAAAAGGGCACACCAGCTACAGAACTTGCAGGAACAGCACCACCACCAGCATCAGCAGCAGCATTTTGTACACCCACCTGAAGCGTGTGCAGGAGGCCTTGAATGACCTGTCCTCAGGATCAACAGGCTTAGCCTGCAGCTTTGCGGCGATCTTCTTTTGGAAAGCATCCTCCTCCACGTCTGCGTGCTTGCCATCCTTGCTGGCACCCAGGTCATGAGCAGTGTCGTACCTGCAGCAACATGCGCGGTTGTTTTCTCATGTTCAGCAGCAGGGTAGCATCAGCATGTTTGCCAACCTTGCTGGCGCCCAGGTCATGCACCAGGTCATGCCTGCAGTAAAGGATGAGGATAGGGACGGCGGTGCCGACAGCAGTATGCCAAAGATTACTATAGCAACAGCACAATCCAGGTGAGGTCCACCAGGGTTGACCACACGCCGTGAAAGCTGTGAGCTGCAAGCGATTTCAAACAGGACAAAAAGCCTTGTGGCAAGCACGGAGCGCGGGTGGCGCAGCACACATAACTTCTGCCAGGCGGTTGGGGACACACAGTCGCTCACTTCTTGAGGCTGTTCCTCATGACCGGCCAGAGCAGGGCAGAGCCGAGGATGGCAGCGCCGACAGCAGCGACGGCTGCGATCCACGCTGCGGAGTCCATCGTGATGGTGGTCACTCCCTTCACACCCTTGGTCTGCAGCAGCAGCAGGTCAAAAAGGTTTAAAGTAGGGTTTTAAAGGTTTTACTATTGCAATTGTTTAAATTGTGGAGCAAGCACAGCCAGCAGGGTTGCAGGTTGGTTGTGCAGCACACAAAATGAGCATCTGCCTCCCTGCGCTGAATGAATGGCAGAACCACAGCCCTTGCAGCACACTCAGCACATGCAGTACTGTACAGGCTGGCAGCACCACACTAGAAGAAGCTACAGCAACATGGGGATGCAGTGCATGCAACAATCAACAGGCCTAGTTGGCCTATGAGCAAGGTACAGGCGGCTCACCAGAATCAGGAAGAGGTTCTGCATGTGGTAACGCCGTCACACAGAGTTGCGGCACATCCAGCAAGCGCGCAGGGAGGCAGACATGGCAGGTGCAGCAGACACAAACAGCAGCATGCTGTGTCAGTAAGTTGGCTTGCACCACATCGATGTCATACTTGAAAGTTGCAGCATGGCAACGCCTGTAGATGTTTTGAGCACAGCCTTCAAAATACACCCTGTCCAGCACAGGAGAAGCGCCAACATAACAGCCTGATGGTAATCATGTTCCGCACTGGAAGCACCCAAATTGCATCAGATCCTAGTCCAGACATCCGCAAGACATTCTGCTAGATGCTGCAAGCAGTTGAGCCAGCCATGCAGTGAGCTGACTCACCACCCAGATGGTGATGATGATGAGCACAGGCAGCACGTAGAATGCGATCTTGGTGGAGTTGGCCCGGCGCAGCACCAGCGTGCGGATGATCAGGAATATGATCAGGCACACAACGGCAGCGGCGATCGGCGACAAAAACCAACTGATGACGATCTGTTGTGGCAGCAGTGCGGCGGCAGCAGCACATTGTGGGGCGGGGCGGGGCAGGCAGCGCAGTCGTCAGCGTAAGGTTGTGTTTATTCCTATGTAGTTGGGAGAAACCATGCAAAGCAAATCACAATTGCAATATGTGGCATGCCAACAGAGGCCGAATCAAACACGACAACAAAAGGAGCATGTGACAGGAAGCACTCGAGCTTGAGCACTCACAGGCACGATGCCTCCAGGGATGGCTCCAGGTTTTGGCTCGTACCAGGTGACAGCATTGCCGCCGCCATAGGCCAGGCTGAAGCCGATGATACCACCCACTGCAGGATTTAGAAAAGCAGCAGCAGCAGCAGCAGCAGCAGCAGCAGCAGCAACAACAGCAGCAGTTGGGTATGTGTGCCATGCATACTGCAGCCCTGCGCATAGGGTTCATAGTGGCAACCACACAAAACAGCCAACATCTTCACATGGGAGCAGCAGCAGCAGCAGCAACAGAAGCAGGCAAGGCTGCCTGTCTGCGGAGAATCACAGGATATGCAAGCAAGCAAGCAGCCTCGCGCCTTACCAATGGAGTGTGTGCTGCTGACAGGCAGCTCCAGGTATGTGGCCAGCAGCAGCCAGATCATGGCCCCGGTCTCGGCACACAGCATGCCTGTGGAATGTGGCAGGCAGGCAGGTAGTTGTGCAGCGGTTGCAGGCGTGGGCTAGACGATGATGGAAAAGATTGTGTGAGAAATAACAAAGCAGTACATGCAGCACAGCCACACAGGCCACAGCAAGCCACATGCTGGCAGCTACTGGCAGGTGCGCGAGTACATGCAGCATAGCCATACGGGCCACAGGCAACTGATTCCTGCAAGATGCTTACTGCGCATGCAGCCTGTGTGAGAAGAACTCAGGACATGCAGCATAGCCACACAGGCCACAGGCATTGATTCCTGCAAGATGCTGGCAGCTACTGGCAGCTGTGTGAGGCGTGTGTCATGGCAGTCGCAAAGACACTCTGTGATGCTGTGGCTCCGCTTTGCTGAACCTTGCCGCTTTGCTTGAACTTGCACCCTTGGAAGTGGCAACCTACCAAACATGAAGAGTGCAGGGTAGGCGGAGAAGGTGGAGGTCTTGGCAATGCCTCCTGCAATGGTCTGCAGCAGCGGCAGCAAATGCACAGGTGTATGTGTCGGTCAGCCGCTACTAGCCGCCACTGGTAGTTGTAATGGTGGTGAAGGGCTGCCAACATGTTGGCTGCAGCTACCGCCTCCATTTAGCAGCCCTCAGAGGTGCAGCAGTTGTGTGCTTTGTCGACACAAGCACACATGCAAGCACGTACGCATGATTCCTGCAGCAGCCTAGTGAGACAAGCCCAGAGTACTGCACTGTCAGTGGCCTGCTGTACAGCAGGCCGTCTACATGTAAAGCTTACTGCGCATGCAGCCTGTGGCGGCCAGCAGAGCTTTCAGCAAGGAAAAGCTTCTTCTTTGCTGAACCCCACTAGCCTCGCAGAGCTCATCATCCAAGTGTGAGAAGAACTCAAGGCTTGAGTGCTGTGTGTACAGCCCTTGGCTCAAAGCAGCTGGCCTACCTTGGTCACTGACCCTCCCAGCAGGATCGCCCCCAGGAACTCAAAGATGGCTGCGATAACAACTGCGCTCCACAGCTTGAGCGTCTTGCTGCCCACACTGGTGCCAAACGCATTGGCCACATCATTGGCGCCTGTGGGGAGGTGGAGTGACCATCACAAGGCATGTGCAGCGGTCAAAAGCAGTTGATGACTGCGCATGCATGCACTGCTGCAGGTGAAGTGGTTCCTCCATGCGGCACCACTGACTTTGACCAGCTGTGCATAGCACAGCAATCAGGGTGATACAGGACAAAAGGTACAGCTCTTTCACTGCTGCATGCTGCATGGTGCGCTGCAGTCCATGCAGCTTTCCCAGCTGCAGAGGCTGCCAGCCAGCAGCTGCTGCTGGTACTGCTGCTGCAGGACTGCTGCAGCTGCTCACCAAGGCCATAGGCGTCCAGCCATGCAACGATGCCATGGATAACGATGAGATGCGTGTACGTCTGCGTGTGCGAAATCGAAAAGCACCGTCAGCCAGGCTAGCAACCGTACGGCGCTGCATCAGGCAAACCCGTATTGCTGGCACGTCTTGGCGTCTAAGCCGGCAAGTACTGAGCGATTGCGAGCAGCACTCACGGTCCAAGCCATGTCGCCGTCTTCCGGTAGAACTAAGGGTGAAGATGCTAGGTGAACACTAGCCGAGATCAAGTCTGGCAGGCGGGTGACGAAGTGAGCTTTGCAGTGTTGTCGCTGCTGTGATGCGCAAACGCGAAACACTAATCAAGCCTGTTTGCGCTGAGCACCACAATCAGTTGATGACAGACGAAGATTCCAAGCATATCCTGGCACTACCGTTCAGTCCGAGGGAATGTGGGCTGACTGGGAAGCAGTGAGTCATGCTTGGCTGGGAGCGGGTGATCTGCGGCACGTGCAGCTCCAACGACTGGCGGCGCAGTCCAAAATTTATCAGTACCAACTGTATCTGTTTCTGCGCGCCGGGCTGCCATGTGAGACAAGTCACGACTCTCCGTGAACTCAAGTACTTCAGGCAGCAGCAGCAGCAGCAGCAGCAGCGCTGGCCCACTGCCTCTGGGGACAGGGCAGGATATGCGTCCATGGCTCAAGCACTTGCGGTTCAATCAACTACAGTTAAAGATCTCTTCAAATACTACAATAAGACAGGATGGATAATCCAAGGACGTGGGTGAGTGCCGCGCAGCAGCGCACACTGCAGCACACCACAGCTCCAGCAAGCCACGCCAGCTGCCAACTTGCTCGTCACTTTACCAGCATTTCACTACAACAAAGTACTACAATACACTTACGGGACTGAACCCGCCTCAGGCACCAGCCCAGCGAGCCGCTTTCCCGCTCATGGGGGACGCTATTCTGTCATGTGGGAATTGCACTGAGAGCAAGAGAATACCACCAGTGGTAATCAAAATGTTACATAAAATCATCGTCGTGTCACATAATACATATCACGACTCTCTCTTGGCATTGTGAGGAAGCCGCATCTGCTGTGAGGAAGCCGCAAGCTGCGGCCAACGCGTGGCAGCTTGCCTCTGAGGGGCTCGCACTCACATGCAGCTTGCCTCTGAGGGGCTCGCACTCACATGCACTCACACCTTGCGGCCAGCGCATTCGCATACATGCATGTTTGTGTCCTCACACCTCAGAAACCTGCTCTGAGTTTAGATAAAGCGTGTCACGGACTATCATACTGTGCAGGCTGCAACCTCCGCCATACAGTGAAAGGCTCACGCAAGGCAGCACAGCACATTTGCGCAACATGGCGTGCTGGTGTTACAGCTAGCAACTTCAACATAAGCAAGACAGCAGAGCACACAATCTCAAGTGGTGCACGAAACACGAGAGCTATCATGCCCCGCCACTAAGGGCATGCCATGCATGCTGCAACAGACGGACCTCCTGCAAGTACTATCTCGGAACATTTGCCTCCACCCACCCTAGTGCAACTTGCATGCATCACACACACCAAGAGCTGTTGCAGCATTTGCTGCACAGTTAACAACAGCGCAATATGCAGCAGTGCTGGCGAATTTGCGCTGGCAGCACAGCGCACACACACCAAGAGCTGTTGCAGCATTTGCGGCACAGTTAACAACAGTGCAATATGCAGCAGTGCATCACACACACATCTGGAAGTCAAACATGGTGCAAGATTCAAACCCTAGGGCAACATGTTGCACACTGTACAGACTGCAGAATGCAAGATCAGTCTCAAAAGCCAACAGTGTTCCAACATGGCGGATCAATACAGCATGCCGCAGCACACAGCGAGTCCACAACATAACACTGATCTGTATCCCTTACAGGTTGATAGCAACCGCAATGTACGTGGTACGCAGCACTACCAAACAACTGCAACAGCAATACCAACACAGTTCCACGCCTGCTGGACGACTCAGCAAAGCATACAGGGCGTTTGGATGTTCCTGCCAGACAAATCCAGGCACGAGATCAAGTTCAGCTGTGTCCACAAAAGCACTTAACCAAGCATGGGGTTGGCAAACCAGCTGAACAATGCCACCATTGGGTTTGCCAGCTATTCAGCACCCTCAGCAGCAGCAAGCGTCACTGCTGCTGTGCGGTGCTGCACAGTAAGAGCGAGTAACTCCAGCAAGAGTATGCGGTATGCAGTGACAAGCATTTGGCTTGCATGCACAGCCGGGCGGCAGCGGCAGCACTGTATTACTACCGTCCAAAGCGCATTGACCAGGTGCTATATTCATGAGAGACGACACAACAGGTACCTTACAGCATTCACAAAGATTGCCACAGCAGGATAAAGTAAGATAGGGAAGAAGTATCTCCTCATCTAGGAGCAATCATGCAGAGACAACTAGCAAACACAAACATGGTCAATCCTGTCACTCGACCGGACATAAAAGCAACACTTGCGACAACACTGCCTTAATCTGTCCCTGCCTTGAAGCTTCAAGCCAGAGTTCACAGTGCGCGCAAGCACTGCTGCAGGTGAAGTTCACAGCGCACAGCACGAACGGCACTGCTGCAGGTGAAGTTCACAGCGCACAGCACAAAGGCACTGCTGCAAGTGAAGTTCACAGCGCACAGCACAAACACATTCAGCCTGTACACAGCCCCAGGTGAAGTTCACTACGCGCTATTCAGTTTATTCCTCAGGTGGGTGAAGTTCAGCCTCTCAAGAGCGGGGTTCTAACAGCCCATACATAAACCACTCTACTCAACCACTGCACAGCAGCACTCTGCAGGGTGCAGACCACAGTCCTGCCAATGTCTTGTCACCAGGCCTTGCATGTTGCTCCCTGTATAGTCCAGCATGGCTAGGCCCTCTAGAGACAGATCTGGCAGCAGCAGGCCATCTACACCAGCTCAGTCTTGCTGGGCATGTGGCTGCCAAGCAGAAAGAGGAGTGCTGACACCAGGCCAGCAAAGACGAGCGTGACCTGGGCCTTGCAGGTGGCTTCCTGTACAGTCTATCATGGCCCTCTTACAGCAGCAGCAGCTCACACCAGGAGCCTTCAGACAGGGGGGCTTCTGGTCCAGCATTGCTTGCAGGTGCGCAGATGTGCCTTCACCATACGTAGAACTGTCAGTTTACACCAGCTCTGTCCTGCTGGGCATGTGGCTCCCAAGCAGGAACAGGATGGCGGACACGAGGCCTGTGAAGACGAGCGTGATCACCCTGCAGGCGTTTGGTTCGCAGGAACAGCGTGTTTGCAACGGACACATTTGACAAGGGAAAAATAGCGCATGAGTGTGCCCTGCCAGTTTCGTCAGCAGGCCACAATCAGGTCAGGGCAAGGTGGGCCGGAAATGCTTATTTTACTCTGTACATTGATTCGTATGACTCTTAGACGACATTCCTGCTGGCTTCTGCTCGCAACATGCTCGCACTGATTTCGCTCGCCGTTGAATTGCGTTCAACAATTATGCTCGCAGCCACTGCGGCCAGCCATATCTCACCAGCCCACAAACATCTTGCCATACAACAGCCAGTTGATGGCCCTCCACCGTCCCTCAGCGATGCCTCCCCCTGCAGTGGCCCCCGTGATGGTGTGCGTGGTGGACAGCGGCAGGCCTGCAGCGGGCAGCAGCAGCAGCAGCAGCAGCAACAGAAACAGGAGCATAGCAGCTTGCTGTGTGTGATGCTGGCTGCTGCGGGCCTGATTGAAGCAGTGCCGGTCGCGGATACTAGCAAGCAGCAGATACACCATACTTTCAGCATATCTGCGCAGTGCAACACAGCTATCATGTGCTTGCACAACAGCACCAGGGTTGAAGCTGTGTTTGGTTATTTGAGTCAAAGGGCGAGGTGTAACAGTAACCCTCAAGTGGTGCCTGGCCTGCAGCGCACTGCTGCTGATGCTGCCACTTGCTCACCGTATGCAGAGCCCACTGCAATTACAAAGGAGGTAGACAGCTCCATAGCAAAGCCCCTGCAAGCACATAGCAGCAGCAGCAGCAGCAGCAGCAGCAGCAGCAGCAAGAGCAGATGATGCTGGCGGCGCATTGCCACACATAATCTAGGAAGGTAGACACATATGGTATGAATCGTAGAGATGTGCAAAATGCATAGCCACACGCTGGACGAAACAGAGCAAGGTACGGAATCAACGCCACAGCTCAACTACTTCACCAAAAGACGTTTCACCAACGAGCATCGAACACATACACAAGAGAAAAGTAGCAGCTGCTGCAGCTGCTGGCCAGCTCGGTGGTTTACCTGGATGGTGTGATGTGCACGCACTGCAAGTTTGAGGCAAGGCAGGCAGCGTGGATGGCAGCAAAGGCAGAGCAAGCGGAGGCAGAGCAATTGACACATCAGCAGTGAGGCACAACAGCAGGAGGGCTTCTGGACCAGCATTGCTTGCAGGTGACGGTTGCCGTGCATTTACCATGCCTAAAGTGCACTGTGGTGGCACGTCATCACTCAAATGCATGGACACAGGGAGGCGGCGGTGCATGTTGCATTGGTGCACCAGGCAGATGCTGCAAACGCTACACAACACGGCCAACAACACTATGCCAAGTATGGGTGCCATGCAACACATGGCGCGCTGGTACTGTGGTTGCACACACGCTGGTGTAACAGCCACTGCCAGGTGAAGCCGTAGCAACAGCCTACCTTGACTCCCAGCACGCGCATGATGTTGTAGCCTATGCGTGTACGCAAAGCAGCAGCAGCAGCGGCGGCAGCAGTAATGGCATGTTGACAAAGGCAGGAACAGTTGCTGCTGTTACAAGTGTGCATTAATCCACGCTTGTCACGTTTTGCACTGTGATGCAGGCATGCACTCAGGCTACACAAAAGGCACAGTGGCTGCCACTAGCAGCAGCTGGGCGATGGTCCAATGCTGTTCAGTCATCACGCCTCCAGTTACAATCGATTTCAGCTGCAAGCTGATGCTGTGGTGTGCAGTGCACAACAGGTTGCCAGCCTAGCACTCACCGTATGTAGCAAGGCCCACAACAATTCCTGTTGCGCCAAGGGCCAGGATCCTGCAGGCGCGATTAAAACAAACACGATGTTACAACACGACAGCCTTGCAGCCTCAGCTGTTCATGAACAATAGCAGCTGCTTTGAATGGTTTCTTGGTAAATCACAGCAAAGCATAGCACAGCAATCACAGATTTGATAAGCCAAGGCGTGCTGAGCTCCTCACCAGGGGTGCACTGTGGCGTTGCTGCCAGCTGGATCGTACAGCACAGCATTTCACATAACATGTCACATGTAACATGTGACTCGTAACATGTGACATGTACCATGTGACCACAATCCACTTTTGAGTAAGGTGCAGCTCACCAGGGGTACACTGTGGCGTTGCTGCCGGGCACCTCCCTGTTCTGGTACACATAGTAGGCGGCAGCAAAGGAGCCTGGCCGGAGGGGCAGCAGCAGCAGCAGCCGACACAAATCATG
This sequence comes from Scenedesmus sp. ARA3, assembly GCA_004335835.1. Classification (NCBI taxonomy): domain Eukaryota; kingdom Viridiplantae; phylum Chlorophyta; class Chlorophyceae; order Sphaeropleales; family Scenedesmaceae; genus Scenedesmus; species Scenedesmus sp. ARA3. The sequence continues at coordinate 66,029 of RWJK01000881.1, forward strand.
GCAGTGTTAAGACAACAGGTGCATGATTTGCCCCCTCCGCGGCTCAGCTGCAGAATTGCAAGTGGCTAGTGTGGTATGCAAGATATTATGGTGTTTGCCTGAGAAACATGGCACAAGTCGGGTGCTCAATGAGCACTTAGCTGCACGACACAGTGCTGCTTGAAACATGCATGGCATGCGGTGCAGTTTGCATACACAAAGAGACTGGCCCTCCCCCCACTCACCAATGGCATTAGCCACATCGTTGGCACCTACAAACAGCAAAAAGAAACACACACAGAGCAGCAGCATTAGCCAGCAGCTGGGGTGCCCTGCTGACTGTTGCCAACAAGAGCGCAAACAACGTATGCAGCATCCGTCCATGTCATAACACAACCAAAACTACTAGCTGACACAGCACATCTCCAATGTCAATTCTGCTCTTCCTGCCAGCCTGCCGACCATGCACATATGCAAAGGGCACAGCCAACAACGCGCGCTGCCTTGCAAGCCACTGCCTTCAATCCTGCTGCTCCTCAAAGTTCCTCAGAATTCCTGCAAGTCAATTCGACACAAGCAGCAGCATATGCCGCCTTTCAAGCCACGGCCATCAGAAGCACCACTCCCTCACCGTGTGCGAAGGACATGGCGCAGGCGGAGATGACCTGCAGCACCTTGAACACCTGCTCGGTGCGAGGGTCAAACTTCTCTGCATCCGCGTGCATGTCCTGCAGCTTCTGATCGTCCGTGATGTCTGCGTGGATGTCGTGGCTCAGCCCAGCCAGTGCAGCGTTCCTGCAAGGCGACAGGAGAGTTTGCAGGAACTTGCAGGAAGCCTGAAAAACGCAGGGTTGCGCAACAGGGTGTGCAGTGCATGCAAAGAGTCTGACCGGCAGCAGGCTGGCTGTTCGAGTTCTTTATGATGTCAGTGCGTACGGCTCGACAAGGTGAATATCTGATCCAGCAGTGCATAGCTTTTGTGGAACGGCACAGCAGTTGGAAATTACTTTACCACACGGTCACCAACACCCCCTGCACCCTTGACCGGCCAACATGCCCAACCACATTCGCTGTACCCACGCTCAACATGGACAAACAATTTGCAGCAGCAGCAGCAGCAGCAGCAGCAGCAGCAGCAGCAGCAGCTTGAAACACCCGCACGTTCCACATACTCACCTGAAGCGTGTGCGGCGGGGTTTGAACGACTTGTCCTCGAACTCCACGGGCTGCACCAGCTGTAACACTTCGCGGAACAGCAGCAGCGGCAGCAGCAGCGGCAGCACCAGCATCCTGTACACCCACCTGAAGCGTGTGCGGCGGGCTTTGAACGACTTGTCGTCTGGGTCAACAGGCCGTGCGCTCAGGTAGGCAGCCACCTTCTTCTGGAAAGCATCCTCCTCCACGTCCCTGTGCCGGCCCTTCTCATCCTTGATGTTTTCCATGTCATGCGCCTCATCGTACCTGCAGCGGCGCAATTGCAATTGAGCTCAATCATACCAGAGCGTGTGGCATACACCAGATGCACCTGCAGCTGCTGCAGAATGATGGCTGCTGTTGTCCATGTAATGCGCCTCATCGTACCTGCAGCACCGCAGTGCTTTGTGTGAGTGCCTACTGCGTGTGTGTGGCTTACACCGCATGCTGCTGAGACTGCTGCACAATGATGCTGTAGACAGGGATGTTTTGTGCTGCGTGTGATGTTCTGGCAGCTTGATGCGAGGTAGCAAACGTAAGCAAGGCAGCCAGGTAAGGACGTCAACTCCAGCTGTCTTGCTTGGTGTAGACACGTAGATTACACACAGCAGAGGACCTAAACTGGCGTCAGCATGTAAGCAACAGTGTGTGCTCACCTGCGCACGTTGCGCCTCATGACAGGCCACAGAAGGGCAGAGCCGACAATGGCAGCGCCGACAGCAGCGACGGCTGCGATCCACGCTGCGGTGTCGAGCTCAATGCTGACGGTATTGCGCACACCCTTGGTCTGCAGCAGAAAGAGCAGCAGATATGTGAGCTGGAGTCAAGCAGGGATGCATGCCATGATGCGGCGTAGTTGGCTGCTGAAATTGAAGAAGAGGTTCACAACAAACTCACCAGCATGAACAACAGCCTCCCGGTTACATCACCAGAATATAAAATCACAATTGCAACAATCAGGATGAAGAACAGGTTCAGAGTGAACTCACCAGGCTCGACAAAAGGTTCACAGTAACCTCACCAGGAAGAAACACAGGTTCACAGTGAACTCACTAACATGACCTGCAAATTCACAATGATCTCAACATGATGAACCACAATTTCACAGTCACCTCACCAGGATGAAGAAGAGGTTCACCCAGATGGTGACAATGATGAGCACAGGCAGCACCCAGAACGCAACCTTGGTGGAGTTGGGCCGGCGCAGCACCAGCGTGCGGATCAGCAAGAAGATGATCAGGCACACCAGAGCAGCGGCAATCGGCGACAGGAACCAGCTGATGATGATCTGTTGTGGCAGCAGTGCGGCGACAGCAAAGCGTTGCGGGGGCAGTGCGTGCAGTGCAGGCGTCAGCAAAGGTAATAAATTCTTAGGTTGTTGGGACAGCAACCAGCTGATGACGACCTGGTGTTGAATGGGAAGGCAAGGCTGAACGGCGCCGCAGTTGCAAGGGACAGCAGTGGTTGTTTGCAACAGCAGCGGGCCGGCCAATGGCAGGTTGGTGCAAGTGGTATGCGCCATCCTGCATGGCGCCACAGACACGCTTTCTGCAGCTAGCGTCAGTTACGTTCTAAACCAGTAGATGTAGCCCTTCCAAAGGTTTTATAAACACCGCTTAATACGCCTGGCAGCCAGCAAAACAAATGGCCGTGCAGCTTGCAAAACTGTGCGGCATTAAGGCACACTCGCACCCAATGAGCCTGTCGTTACCTCCCCAGACGGGCAACATTACCCGTGTGTTACTTGCAAAATGTGACAACAGCGTAACAAACTACACCACACTCACTGGCACGATGCCGGCAGGCAGGCTCCCTTTCTTGGGCTCGTACCAGGTAACGGCATTGCCGCCGCCATAGGCCAGGCTGAAGCCAATGATGCCGCCCACTGCAGGTTTGAATACCACCAGCAGCAGCGGCGGCAGCGACAGCACCAGCAGCAGCAGCGCAGGATGCCATGAAAGTGTGTCCCATTACCAAGTGAATACTGTCTGCAGGCCGGAGGCTGGCGTCTGCCCAGCTGAATAACACTGGATCGAAGAAGGCCACGCCAGCTTTTGTACAGCAGGTACCCACCGGATAGTTAAATGCAGTAGCTGTTGTGCATGTGGCAGCATGCACTCACCGATAGAGTGCGTGGTTGACACAGGCAGCTCCAGGTATGTGGCCAGCAGCAGCCAGATCATGGCCCCAGTCTCGGCACACAGCATCCCTGTGGAAGGGGTGGCAGGCAGGCACAAAGGAGGCACTAGTGGGCAGGGGTTTGCAACCACAACGGGCAATGAGTAATGCGTTGTGATAAAGGGACGCACATGCTGATCTGAGCACTGCGCGCTTTCATGATGGAGAGCTGAACAAGCCACAGAAGCTGCAATGCAGACGATAGACAGAAAGCAGCACAGCTCACCAAACATGAACAGAGCAGGGTAGGCGGAAAAGGTGCCAGTCTTGGCAATGCCTCCTGCAATGGTCTGGCAAGATCAACAGCCAGGTAAGGAAGAGCAGCAGCAGGACAGCAGCAGGACAGCAGCAGACACATAACCAGGGCAGCATCAGCAGCAGCCCTGCAGCATGACATAGAGGCCTGGCTGTTTGGCACATGAGCACCTATACACAGCAATTGCCTGTCGTCTTCCAGGGAGCGTATGCTTGCCTCCGCATGGCAAGTTGCCTAGCTGCCTCACATGCAGAATGCAGGAAGCACAAGGGCGGTTGCGGGGTGCAAACGCACCCATGTTGATTGATGCTCTGCAAGCACGCGTCAGCATGCACGACAGGTGCCACGGGGGCCTCAACACTCACAACATGGGCAGTGCATCCTAGCTGCTGCAGCAGCAGCAAGGCCGACGCATACCTTGGTCACTGAGCCTCCCAGCAGCATTGCGCCGAGGAACTCAAAGATGGCTGCGATGACGACTGCGCTCCACAGCTTGAGCGTTTTGCTGCCCACACTGGTGCCAAACGCATTGGCCACGTCATTGGCGCCTGCGCAACCAACCAGAATCACAGCAGGGTCAAGAGGTGTGTGGCTGCTGCAGATGCCAGCTGCGCAGGCTACCAGCTGATGCCCTCTCTAGATCAAACAGGGGAGCTGCAGACGGCTGCACTGGGGTTCAGAAACAGAGATGAAGGACCAGCAGAGTGCTATTGACATGCTGCTTCTAGGTTCTGCTGCTGCCAGGTCATCACAACATGATTGTTGGTGATTTGTGGTGTTCATGTGTCAGTTGGAGGCGGCAGTTGATCGCCAGCTCAGCAAAGAATCTTCAGCAAAGCAACAGCTGCTGGAGCGGCGCTGCTGCTAGCAGCTGCCAGATGCCTGCTCACCAATGCCATAAGCATCCAGCCATGCCACGATACCATGGATGACGATCAGATGCGTGTACGTCTGCAAGCGACCGATGCAGCGAAGCGGGGCATCTGCGGTGAGGGCGGCTCAGCCGGATTGCCATGTTCTGTACCCACATCAACAGCAGCACAACAGATCAGCTGCACCTCTGCTACAACCAGCATCACGCACCGTCCACGCCATGATGAGAAGACCTAGTAAGTGTCGCACGATACCGATAGCGTTATTGGTTGCGCTGGTTGCGTTTGCGCTAGCAGCGATCGAGCCAGGCGAGGCGTTGATTGGCGCCCAATTGAAGGGCCGTGGCCCCATAAACGAGCAACCTGCGGTGCACAACAGATGAAGATGCCGAAAGCATCTGTTGCATCATAGCTGCTCCAAGGTTACGGGTGACCAGGTCAGCAGAGAGGATACTTGGAAGGGGTTAGTCATGCCTCAAGTGACACGGCGTCCGACAGCAGTAAGCGGACACCTTATTCGCAACAAGCATGTCAGCATTGTTATTCAATATGCCTGTATGTTTCGGATCGGCCCCTACCGGTACCTCTGAACGTCTCGCTGCTACCCACCCACCACTGCCCTGACGCTGAGTGTCTCGTGCATTGCAGCAAACATTCGCTTTTGACAGACACTAAACAGCCATCATGCTGTCGCACCGACTCCATGCAGCCTTAGGCTCAAAAGGCAGCGCATCAACCTTCTGCTCACTGCCAACAGCAGCACCATGGGCTCCTGCAGGCTGCTCAGCAGCATGCATGAGGCACATGGCGGCGTTTACAACAGTAGCAACAGCCAACAAGCGGAAACAGCATCTGTGCAGGGCTGCAGATACAGAAGCTGAAGCTCAGGCACCCCCACCTGCTGCTGCTGGTACTCCTGGTGCGTAGGTTCTTCATGCATGTGGGCAGCGGCAGCAGCAGCAGCAGCAGCACACGCATACTGCAGCCAGCGCCATTGCCATGTACCTAACAGTGCTCCAACACCTGTTGTACCCTACAGTCACATTTGATGACAATCTTGCAGCGCGTGCAAACTTGGGGACCATGGGACAGCAGAGCAACTGCTTGGCAACAGCAGCAGCAGTGGCCTACACGCGCACATCAGCAGCACTTTGACTGCTGCATGGTGTGGTCACACAGCGGGTGCTGCTTGTGCACTGTAACTGCACACAGGCCGTGAGGTGTACCAGGGCCACTACGGCCCCTGGAGCATTGAGCCGGAGGATGTGGCTGAAGTGTGGAGCTACCGCATTGGGCTGTCGGCAACAGTAGCAGGTGTGTATGCGGCAGCACGGCAGGAGAACGTCACATTCAGCCAGCTGGCTAGTTCATGGCAGCAGCAGGGCGCACGGCAGAGCCAGCGGCGGCCAGAGGCTACTGGACCAGCTGCGTGTGCTTGCGCAGCACAGTTTGGTGCAGGGGTTTGGGTGACGAGCAGCTGTGCCTAGAAGCGCTAGATCACCCGGCACAAGCTGCTGTTTTGCAGCGCATTAAGCGTGCATGGGGCGTTTGCAGGATCCTGCGCAATTTGTGGCACATGGGCCAGCTGCAACGCACACGACTGTTTCCACGCTTATCACACGGGTCCCATGCTGCGCTGCCTACTGGTCTGCCGCCTTGTGCCGGTGCAGCGTTCCTGGCAGCAGCAGCCATCAGCAGCACCGCTGGCGACAGCAGCAGCAGCAGCGAAGCAGCTACTGCAGCAGCAGCATGGGCGCTGAACCCGCTGGTGGCGCTGGGTGCTGTTGGGATGGGTGTGAGCCTGGTGCAGATCCACATTTATATGACCCCGGTGAAGCGCACGCTGCAGGTGGGGGCAGCGCTGTAAGATGACAGTAACAGTTGGTTTGGAGGTTCAACTACTTAGAAAGTGCTCTGGCAGCAGCAGCAGCAGCAGCAGCAGCGGTGCGTGTGGCGGCCAGCAGTGAGAGGTGGCGCTAGTTGCTTGGTTGTGATGCAGACCCATAGCCATTCACCAGCTGCCCAGTGCACATTGCTCATGCAGCAGGCATTTGGATGAACTGCAGCTTCAGCACGCACACAGGCAACTGCCGTATGTCTGCCACTTTGATTCACAGTCTATGATGCGTTGCAATCAACTGATGATGATTCAGCCAGCTGCATGCCAGCCATGTTTGCTTGCACACACCTACAGAGGCCTGCAAGCCAGGAGTTGGGCATGCTGCGGCTCTTCTGCCGCTACTGGTCATCAACAGTTCTGCAACTCGGCTTCTGCTTGCTCTGCTCTGCTGCGGTATGCAGGCGCTGTGGGTGGCGCTTGGGTCTACTTAGATGCTTCTCCTTATGTATCAGCGTCAAGGGACGTGCTGACTCTGATCTGCTGTGCCGTGCAGGCGCTGTGGGCGCTGGGTGTGGCAGGTGCTGTCTATCTGCTGCTGAGCCATCCCGAGCAGCCGCTGCCGCTGCTGGTGGCACAGCAGCCGTGGAGTGTGTGGCTGGTGGGACCGGCAGCAGCAGCAGTGACAGGTGCGCATGCCTTGCAGCATGCCTTATAGCTCCTTTGTATGGGAACCTCAACCTGCTGGGGACCAGTGGTCCAGCAAAGCTCGCACAGCAGCAGCGCGCTGTGCTACACTGGTGCAAGCAGACATGCATCCAGCCTTGCCATCCCACCTCCCGCTGTCCTTGCGCATGCATTGACAGACACACTACTGTTTAATTTGCTTGACGTCAAAAGACCTAGCGCTGCTGCCTGTCTTTTGCAGGCTTGGCTATCAAGGAAGGCATCTGCTTCGGCAAGGCAGAGGCAGCAGGCCTGGCCTGGCCCTCACACACTGCTTGTTCAGATTGTTCAGATTGATTGACTTCTAAAGACCCAGCACTGCTGCCTTTTCTGCAGGCGTGGCCATCAAGGAAGGCATCTGCTACAGCATGGCAGAGGCAGCAGGCCTCGCCCTCGCACACTGTTCTTTCAATCTGTTTGACCCAGCGCTGCTGCCTTGTTTTGCAGGCGTGGCCATCAAGGAAGGCATCTGCTACGGCAAGGCAGAGGCAGCAGGCCTCGCCCTCACGCTGCCGCTGCTGTGCCTTGCACACTTGAGTGGCAGGGTACCCGAGCAGCTGGAGCAGCTGCTGCTGCTGGCGGTGTGTGGCGCTGCGTCGGTGTTTGCGGTGCGCAAGTACACGCAGCCGATCAAGGACGACATTGGAGACAAGTCGGTGTTTGTGTACATGAAGCAGATGAGCCAGCAGCAGCAGCAGCAGTAGCAGCCTGCTACGCTGAGCAGCAGCAGAAGAAGCAGCAGCAGCAGAAGAAGCAGCAGCATTGTCAGGTGGTGCCTGGCGTTTTAGGGAGGCAGCCGATGCATGCCTTTGAGCCGCAACGGGTGGCGCAGTACACCAAAGGGTTGCATCTTGTAACTTGCTATCTTCAGCACCAGCCTACATAATTCGGCACCAGTGTCACTATCCGTATGGAAGGTCACAGCACTACGAAGCAAAGCATGGCGGATGACCAGCCTGGTCATGTACCATTCAACGTCTGCACAAACCACTCACCGCACAGCAAACGAAGCACTTCAACAAGCAGCTGTGTGTCTATCCATCGTATGTATAGACACGGTGAGTACGCATTATGTTGCTTGTATTCATGACCTGCATGCACGTTATAACCCTTCAATACGGTCCTTGGTGACGGCTCTGCACACGAGCAGTGCAGGCCTGCATGTGCAAGTCGTGCAACGCTGCAACAGGCTACACGTCCCACAGCACCAAAGTAATGCTTTGCCACACAACAGCATTTGATGCACAATCGTGCTTCAAGCCTGCAGGAACATGCATCGAACAACAACAGCAGCACATGGACTGCTGCGCATGCCGCCAAATCCAACCCTGCAACAGCTGCCAGGCTGACGGCGTGGCAGCTGCTTGATCTCACACTGCAATGCAAGTCACAATGTCCGGATTTCGATACAGTCAGGTAGTCAACCAGGTCACTATGCAATAATAGTCGATTGCTGATGGTAGAACGTCACTATGCTACACAACAGCTGCAGACAGCACCACAGCACACTGCTTGTGCAGGCACTGCCTGAATGCCAGGGCAGCGCACTGAGCATGCGGTGGCAGCAGAATCATCAGTGCCGCCACGCCATGCATACAAGCTGCATAGATGCGATACTGCTCCAGCACAATAGATATATTAACCGCCACCTGAACACCAGGGAAGGCTGCTGAAGATGCTGTGGAAGCATAATCACGGGTGCAACCACAGTTGTGACTAATACAAACACACAACACCGCCGTACCCGACAGTCTCAGCGTTTCAAAGTGCTTCGCAGCTGGCAAGCAGTAGCTACATTGAGGGTACACGCACCAACACATACATTCACACCCTGCACAACGGCATGGCGCCACCACTTGGTACGCAGCATATGCATGCTGATGCGCGCATTGCTGCTGTTATAGCATCAACCGCCACACCCGCTTGTTTCCAGACATGCATATGCAGCATGCAAACCATGAGTGCAATCACAACTCACATGTACGGTCAAACCCCGACACATGCCAAACCTTACACATGCTGAGCCACATGCACACACCAAGAGATGCACATGCATGCGCGGCGCCAAGAGAATCCAAACAATCCCACCACACGCACACCTGCAGGCAAAGCCCAGCCAGCCCCACCCCAGCAGCAAACCTCAACAAGCAAACACATGCACCATGCACGCATGTTCACATGCTCACAAGGTGGATATTCCACCCCTGCAGCACGCAACAATTTATTGGTCACAGCTTGCTCACGGGCCGGCCGCCGCCACTGCCGCTGCGCGGCGCCGCCCGCAGCACCACCGCCGTAATATCATCCACATACTGGCCCCCATCTACCGCCCGCCACGCCGCCTCCGCCGCCTCCACCACCTTCCTCGCCGCACTCTCCGCACTCCCAGCACGCCCGGCAATCGCCACCACCTGCTCATTGCTCAGGTACTCCCACACGCCGTCCGAAGCCACCACCAGCAGCTGGTCCTGCGGCGTGAGGCGGTGCTTGTAGAGCTGCGGCTCGACTGTTACGCCGATTCTGCGGCAGGGTGTGTCGCCAAAGGCGCGGGACATGGCCAGGCCTGGGTAGTCCAGCTGCTGGAACCACACCCGGAAGGGGCCCACGCCCTGGCCGCTGCGGTTGGTCATCTGCTGCACGCGGCCCTCATTGAGCACAATGCGCAGCTGCACGGCGGCAGACGGGAGACACAGAGCAGTCAGCAGGGTGAGCTTTTGTGTGGACGAGGCAAGGTAGGGCTTGTGCTTGGGCGTAATGCGCAGAGGCAGGCGGGACAGCATGGGTGCAGCAGGCAGAAGGATGAGCTGCTGCAAGCAAGTGAGACCTGGTAGCCGGCCCATGCCGGCCCATTAAGCAGGTGCCTGTGTCACAGGTGGGGCACAATACAGCAAAACAGAAGAATTGCTTCGCTCCTAGCGCATCAGACCCTCCACCAGGCGAGGTGATGACAACAAACCACCTTGATAGCAAAGACAGGTTTCGATCCTGTGACCTATGGGTTATGAGCCCATCACGCTTCCACTGCGCCACTTTGCTTGCAGTCCAGGTGCAGCTCAACTCTGCTGCATTGGATGAGCAGGCAGACACCCGCCCCGCTCCTTGAAAGCCACAGAGCGCTGCGACAGCAATGCCCGGGGCGCCCCCAGTGCTCAACCCTTTTCTTTGTCTGCGCAGCTCTAGTTTGTGAATGCAAAACCACTGCCTCCGCTCACCTGCTCATCTGGCCGCTCAGGCTTGTGGTCATCAGACAGCGGGATCGCCTGCCAGCTGGCGCCATCCTCCTCACTGCTGCTGCCGCTACTACCATTACTACTGCGCTGCTGCTGCCGCAGCCGCAGGTCCCACGCCTTCGGCTGCGACATGCGCCGGCCCAGCACCGCCCTGCTGTCTCCAACCCATGCTGTGGTGATGCTGTCAGCCCCGATGTGGCACAGCAGCGCCGTGCTGCCGCTGTCAAGCGTGTTTATGCCCGAGCCAGTCAGCATGTGGTCTGTCTCCGCAAACACAGCCGTCAGCAAGCTCTGGCACAGCGGCACTTGGTCCACCAGCGGCTTCGGCACAGCTACGGAGGCCTCCTCAGGCGTCCTGCTGCTACTGCTGCTTTCCTGCAAGCTGTCCTGCAAGCTGTAGCTGGCAGTGTGCTCTGGCTGCGGCACTACCTGGTGCTTGCTGACTGCCCTGCCATGCCGAGCCTGCGCATGCTTGCTGCTGTTGGCCACAGCTGCCGCTGCTCCCTCGGCAGCGGTTGCGTAGTGTGCGTGGCTGCCTGCCTCGCCTCTATGATCGGGAATGACAACATACGGCAGCTGCGAGCCAAGCAGCATCTCCGGATGGTGCTGCTGCCGCGGCTGCTGCTGCTGCTGCTTGCCGTGGCGCTTTCCTGCAGGCTTCCCCTGCTGCTGCTGCTGCCCCCAGCCCCAGCTGCTGCTGCTGCTGCTGCCTTGCAGGACCAGGTCTGCTGCTGCCGCCACCACCCTCTGCATGAGCACTGCGGGCAGGTGCTGGATGAGGAAGGTGCTGACCAGGTGGCCGTACCTGCCATGGCCATCCATCACCCCCAGCAGCATCTCGCCAGGGCTGCGGAACTGCTGCATGATCAGACCCCTGCAGGAAAAAAAGAGTTGCAAGGCGGCGGACAATCGGCTAAGCAGATGAAAGTGCTGCTTGGGGACGAGTAAGCAAGGGTAGAGAGCAATGGGCTGTGCGCAGACACCAACGCCTGCTGTGGCAGTGCAAGGACCAAGCCTGATTTAACTGTGCACAGCTGCACGCAATGATTGACCATCCCCTGCTGCTGCTGCTGCTGCGCAGCTGCTCAAGCTGCTCCCTAACGCCTAAGTCTCAGAGCGCCTGCAGCGCACCTGTCTTGGTTCTGCTCCTTGCCGCCGCCCCGCATGAAGCCCTTCTTGCTGAACCCTGCCACATCAACCTCAAACCCTAGCCATGGCGGTTGCAGCGCATACTGGCGCTCCAGCTGCTCTCGAGTGGAGCTGCTGCTGCTGTTGCTTGGTAGGGGCGGCGGTGCTGCTGCTGGTTCTGCTGCCAGTGCAGAGGAGGAAGCAAATGAGGCTGCATGGCTGGCTGACGCAGCGCTGTTGCCTGTGCATGGCCGGCTGCTGTGCAGCTGCAAAGGGCCCAACTGCTGTTGGGCTAGGAGTCTGCGCGTTTATATCGGCAAAAGCATTAACAAAGCAAAAGCATTAACAAAGCTAAGACAGAACCACGTGTCGAGGGCAAACATCAGTGAATGTTTGGCAACGCTATGTAGGCTGTGGCGTTGCTAACTGCACTCTTCAATTCCAAGCTACTACGTAAGCACAAACAACAGCATTCACCACCAGAGTACTACATGTACACTAAGGATGTACCCATGACCTGCTATGTAGCACTGTGTGAATGCTGCTGTGTTGCTGTGCAGCACTCACCCATGGCTGCAGTGCCTGGACAGCCTGAACACGGGGCCAAACGCAAGTGCCTGTTTTTCAAGGACTGATGCTGTTCTTCCGGACCAGCTGGAGCAGTCTTTGCCTTCCCGCAGCTTGTAGCGGGCCGGCAGGGCGGTGGTGCAGGCCTGGGGCAGAACGTGGAAGCCCAAGGCAAGCGTCTTCCCAAACGCAAGTTGGTCCGAAGCGGCTGCGAGACCCTGACCAGCTGATGTTACGAAACGAAGCTGCTGGCGGGTCATACTAGCAACCGGCTGCCTTGGTGCGGTGTTCACAGTTTGAGTCTGCTCACTGCCTCGCTGCAAATCGCTGCAGCGCCTGGTCAAAATGTTTTAAACGTAAAACTACACTGACGACCAACGCAATTGACTCGGCTGCGTCACTGTGCAGGCCTGAGTGCGAAGAGTACGTTTGACAGGAGGAACCCTTACACTCGCAGCCACGAAAACATAAGCTGATGAGTAGCTATCTATGCAGGTTAGAAGCCGGAACGGGTACATCACAGTGTGACGCAACACCCGTCAGCTTTATAGGGTTTGCTTTGACGACAACCTGGACGCCGCATTTCCGGTCTGCTGACTAGCTCACGCTTATCGCTGAATTTGAAGTGTGTCAGCTACTTCGATCAACAGCGGCAGCACGTGTAGTCACCGCAGCTACACCTCAGGACATTGGACAAACGCTCGCTGGTCCCCCTTTGATAATTGCAGCAGCAGCCAAATGCAGCTCCAGCAGCGTTGTGCAGCTGGCACATCGCCGTATGTCAGGCCCACAGCCGCTGTTAGGTCAGCAGCAATCAGGCCTCACCAGCACAGCAAGCAACAGCGCGCTCAGCTGCTGCACACTGCTGTTGCAAGCCAGGAAGCAGCCACAAATCAGATGGAGGATGCAGGCAACGACTTGTCTGTAAAGAAGGCGGCAACACAGATCACTGTATTCAGCGCAGGTGACTGATTGTCAAGCAAGGCGTGTGCTGAACAGCAACACAGCACACTGGTGTACCTTTGCCACGCAGCAGCCGTGCAGCGCAACACAGCATGCCTCTGCTGCGTGCATTGCAGCGTTAGTGCTACTTTGCAAGCATGCTGCAAGTACTAGCTTGCAGCCCCCACCTTAGATGCACTCGATCAGCCACAACGTCACGATGTGCTCTGTCCCACTGGTAACACCAGGTTCACTTGTCGTGAAGCGCTCACAGCATGCACGTCTCTGCACGCACTTGGCAGCGCTCCCTGTCCACCTACAAGGCTGCTGTCGAGCCAATTTCTGTCATGCTGCCACCGCTGCTGCTGCTGCTACTGCTGTTGGCTGCAGCTCAATATGTTGAGGGATTCCTGGCTCGGCCGCTGAAGGAGGCTGGCTTCCAAAATGTGAACTTCACAGAGGTGCGTTGAGAAGTTCAGGGCAGCTGCAGCAGCCAACAGCAGCAGCAGCAGCAGCAGGATGAGCAGTAGCAGCCAACCACAGCGCCCAACAACCCACAGCACACAGCTATCCACCAGGCCAGCACTCCTCACAGCTTGCTCTGCTTCCAACCATCACCATCACCGCACCAGTGCCAACCGGGGCACCAGCTGCAGCTTACCCTGTTCAACCCTTTGTTCACCAGCAAAGTCATATGACTCTTGACTCTTGGATCAGATACCTTCGCTAGGCTCTCTCTATGCACACAGCTGCACACTTAGCCTGGTGCTCCTGCTGTATTGTGCATTCCCTCCCTGCTGCCTGCCAGACTGTGCTGGACAAGTACACTGCAAGCCTCGCCCAGGACTGCCAGATTGTGTGCATCTTCGTCAACGACCAATGCGATGCAAAGGTGGGCGCACAACAGCGTGCTTTTACTACAAGGTTTGCTGTGCGAGTGACGCGTGCTGCCTACGCATGTGTGAGGGACGCAGCTGCTCACGGCGCGTGATGCTGCATCTTCTTGTGCGTGCAGAGTGCCAGCACATAGGACGCATGCAAGTGCCTCCAGAAATATCACCTACACAAAGTGATATCGGTAAACTCATCTGCTCATCATCCCACACCTGCCTGCCTGCCCGCCTGCCGCCCTGCTGCTGCTGCTTGCTGCTGCTGCTGCTGCTGCTGCTGCTGCTGCTGCTGCTGCTGCTGCT
>RWJK01000882.1:0-50093 GCA_004335835.1 Scenedesmus sp. ARA3
TGCTGCGCTCGCGTGTCCATATTGCACGCATCTAGCCAGGCTATGATATCGGTAAGCTGAACGTATTAAACAATGTATGTACTATCTTCGGCTTCAGAGCATGCTGTGAGATGAAGCTGCGAAAAGCTGTCGGTGGCATTTTGTGCTGTAACACAGTGACAAGCAAGTGCCCCCCAAGCTTATTCCCGCGATCCTATGTGCACTGCTGGCCTACTGCGAGTATATGAGACATGGCGTCTTTTGTGCTCTGCATAAAAAAAGGAATGATACAGGCACCACTCACACACCACTGCTGCACCAAGAAGCTCCACAATGCTTGCGAATGATATGTGGGAAAGGCAATTGCTCATAGGTGTTGCAGAATCTGGGCAATAATACGTTTCCAACGCAATTACAAGAGTCCTGGAAATGTTTGTACGTACTACCCGGTCAGAACCTGTGCTGCAGGGTGCTGCAGGCCTGCTGCCAGCCTTGGCATCATGCCGCATGATGGCAGCAATGACTGCCAGGGACCCTGCTCAGAAGTTCCTGCCAACCCAACTCCAACAGCAGCGTTGCACAATGCCCTGTATGAGATCCTGTACTACGCTGTGGATAATCTCTATGCTGTCAGGATATCCATATGATTATCCAGTGCAATTACAGGATAAACACATAATGCCGGATATCCGCCATGCCATGAGGGATATTCAGTGTATTTTTGAGACATTCACCAGATAATCGATTATCCTGTGGGATAAACACAGCCTGGCGTCGGTAGGGAAGTGTTTGCTGCATGTCATGCACTCAGCAGCCAAGCTGCAGCACGGTACTGTCGCGACACTCTTGCCTGCAACCACAGAGCGCTAGAGCACAACTCGCTGGCGGCCGCTGACATCCACAGGTTCGTATCGGCTGCTGATGCTGCATGGCTTGGCAGCTGACTGAGCTGAGCAGCCGGTAGCTGCTGTTCCTACCATTAGTACCATGATATGGTGTTGCAGAATTACCAGGTGTGTGCCTGCAACCTGCCATGCACGACAGCATGCTATTAACAGAGAATTTGCATCTGGCATGTAAGCATGTGAGCATCTGGCAAGTAAGCATACTATATGAGCCTGCACAGCCTCTGCTACAGCTGGCCAGGCAGTATGCGCAGTATGTGGCCCTACACGAAGCATCAAGACCAGTGATGCCACCACGACACCGCAACCAAGCTGTGCAATTGCCACGCACCAGATGCGCGAGCATGTCCCAACAAGTGCGGAGAGATGACGCACACGGCAAGCTTGTGTCTCGCATCCTTCACATCCTTCATATGAACTGCGCCAACCAACCAGAGTCAATATAAAAGTGCTAGTGTGCGCGCTAACACTGCTGCACAGCAGCAATATGCTGCTGACAGTGGCGCACGCTCTGTCAGTGGCAACATGCCAGCCATATCCCGTGCTGCCTTGCACCCCTCCTACTCCAGGGGATAGGGTTTCGCAGCAGTCAACACTGCTTGTCAGCAGCACCTGCCACCTGTGCTGGCGTGCCAGCTGCTGTTAAACATATGCACACAAACAATACCCGTAAGCTGACCTGTGTCAGTGCATTGCCGTGGCAATGAGCATGATGTAGAAATAAGAGTGCCTGCGTCACAAGTAAGGCTTGTGTTCATTGAAGCACCACTGCAAGCACAGCTGCGATGGCAGCAGCGCTGCTGGCAGGCATGAACGCCTCCTGGAAGGTATGTTGCTAGGCTGCTTGCATGCATCCACATGCAATACCTCCGCCACAAGCCACTAACGGCGTGCTAGAAAATGACATCAGCTCACCATCGCATGCATACTTCATGCACAGCTGGTGTTGTGGTGATGCCCGCAGAGGAAAACAAGCCTATCTCATGCTTGCTGCCAGAGCAGCACAGCAGCTGCTCAGGCAATAACAGCAGCAGGTGCTGCTGAATGTTGCCAGCAGGGCCATCTGCTGCAGCTCGCCGGCTATGCACTGGCATATCCGACGCTGCTGCAGCTGCAGTCCACAGCCATGGCCAAGCGGCCCAGCAAGAGGCCAGCGTGCTGCCTCCTGCTTTGAACAGCCTTCTTTGAAAGTGGGCTTCTGCATCCTGCTGAAGCGCCCTGCTGATGCTGTAGAAGCTGCTGCTGCTGCTTGTCTACTTCTTTGCAGTCAAGGCATTCTGCTCCTTGATGCGCATCTTGTTCTTATACCGGAACAGGCGCTTCATCTGTGGTGCAGCAGCAGCAGCCGCAGCAGCCGCAAAAGGAGGGCCTCAGCATCAACAGCTACGCCCACAACCAAGGGAGAGGAAGGTTGCAGCAAGCATGAGTCTGTGCACACGCTAGTCAGAGCTGCAATTCAGTCACCGCACAGGCGTGACCACAGCACATGCTGAATGTTCCTGCGAGCGTCATATCTGCTGCAGCGGCGGGTAGTAGCTGCACACGCAGAGAGCACATCTGCTTGACACCACACAGCAAAGCCAAGCAGCCACATCTGCTGCTACTGTTGCTTGCCCATGATAACAGCTGCTTGCCCCTGGTAACAGCAGTTTGTGTCGCCGAGGCAGCGCTGCTGCTGTTGCTGAGTCAGCAACTGACGCAGCCTACCTGATGCAGCTCCAACCCCTCCTGCTTGTACATGCGCTCCAACTCTGCCACTGAGGGTTCAGGTTTCATGAGCGCAAAGAGCCATGCCGGGTACTCAGAGTCAGGCAGGATTGGGGGGTCTGACTCGCCCTTCTTGATTGCTACGCCCGTCACTACTTCTGCGGACAGCTGCCCTGTTTTGGCAGGACCTGCAAGGCATGAAAGCACGCCACAGCAGCAAAGTAATATAAGCAGCGCCTCGAGCATAGTCAAAGAATGATTGTGCCTACCGCCAGGGTGCTGCTGGGCATGCTGCTGTTGCTGCTGCGACTTCATCCTTGCTTTGACTTTCATGTCAGCTGTTTTTACAGCTGCAAGTCCTGCTGCTGCCTCGGGTACCGATAAACTAGCTGTGGAGCAAAGGAAGTGGCTGCTTCGGCTCACCTCTGTCCACCACCTTGCCCTTCCCAGCAGGCAGAGGGGCCCGCAGCTGCTGTGCTGCCAAGGCGCAGATGCGTGCTCGGAGGCCCTGCATCTGCGCCTTTGTAATATAAGTGTTGTTCTTTTCGCCTTTTGAACTCGCAGGAACCAGATCGTCAAGTGGATGCCGGCACGGCAGTAGCAGGTGAACGAAACACTGCTCTGCACCTTATCACTAACTTTCTGATATGTTGCACTGTCACAAGTAGTTACATAATACTTCGCAAGCCTGCAAGGGTGCCCTGCATGTTGGTTTGTCACTTTCAGTGTGCCAGTGTGTGTACAGATGACGATAAAACTTTCATTATCTCGAAAATACGCATCAGCGTTGCTGTTTGATGTAACCTGATCAAGCTGCCTTGTGCTTGCCAGTGCGAGCGCACTTCAACTTTCACAGCCAGCTGAAGCCATGGCTTCGCACACGACAATGAACCGTGCCTTCCAGGGCCAAAGATCTGCCTGCGCGCAGCGTGCCAGCCGCAATGTGCAGCGCTGCAGCAGGCTGCACGTCGTTGCACAGAAGGCAGCAGTCAGCGTCCCGCCTGCCTGGAACAAGCGAGTGGTCGTGCCAGAGGTGGAGCCCAGGACTACACCAAAGGTACGTGGCAAAGCTGCCTGCTGGTGTGACGGGTTGACGCCCTGAACAGGCTGGCAGCAGCATCAGGCTGTACTACTGCTGGCATGCATAATTCACCGTCCATATGTTGTATCAGGCCTAAGCAACAGCGCAGATGAACACTTATGTCATAGCGCAGTCCATCAGGACTGTGCGCACTCCACCAAATAGCAGAGCACATGGACTTGGAAGGCGGGCACACATGCAGCCAGGGCAGGCTTTGCAGCAGCTTTCATGCATTGCTAGCCCAGCAAAGCCTGCAACTGCATGAAACATGTTTTCTGTCATCATGTATCTAACCGTGTAGCTTAGCCTCTCTAGCAGAGCTGAGCCATCCAGCATAGTCGCACACCATAGCTCTGTTTGAGACCTAGCAGCCCAGCAACCGAAACAAATGTTGTGCAGTTACATCATGTCACTTGCTGCATTGCAGTGTCCTGCAAGCATTCAGCAGCTGGCTGTAGCGCTACGCAAGCGCACTGCAGTATAATATACTTCCCTGCAAGCACTACCTGCACTCACTGCCTGTGCTCACCTCATGCAACCACCCTTCTCTTTTGCCGCCGCAGCCCTTCTCCATCCTGGGCTCCACGGGCAGCATCGGCACGACCTGCTGCACTCACCTCCTGCACTTGCTTTCCTGCAAACACTGCTTTTATCTTGGCGCCGCAGCCCTTCTCCATCCTGGGCTCCACAAGGCTCTCCCTCAAAGCTGTACAGTCACTTCTCCTGCACTCACATTCCTGCACTCACTTTCCTGCAAACACTGCTGTTAATCTTGCCGCCGCAGCCCTTCTCCATCCTGGGCTCCACAGGCAGCATCGGCACGCAGACGCTGGACATCATCGCGGAGCACCCAGACAAGTTCTCACTGGTGGCGCTGGCAGCAGGCAGCAACGTGGAGCTGCTGGCGCAGCAGGTGCGGCGCAGGAATGCATGCTAGACTGTGCTAGCTATGCTGGGATGCAGCAGCGGTGGTGGCAGATGCTAGCAGGCAGCAACGTGGAGCTGCTGACGCAGCAGGTGCGGTGCAGGAATGTGTGCTAGACTGCACCAGTGGCAGCGCCAGCAGCCAATAGACAGCAGTGTGGAGCTGCTTTCGCAGCAGTCGAGAAGGGTCAGCACTGCTACAAGCAGCAGCAGCAGCAGCTGCAGGCGTCAGGCAGCAACGTGAAGCTGCTGGAGCAGCATGTGCGGCGGCTGGTGCTGCAGCTATGGCTGTTGTACGCACTGTCGTTTGTAGCACTGGCAGCGGCATCAGCTGCTAGTAGACAGCTGTATGGAGCTGCTGGAGCAGCACGTGCTGGCGCGTGGCTGGCCCTGCTGCCACTATGTTAGCAGCACAGCTACCCAGTGCCTGCACTGCTGTATGCAGCAGCAGCTGGCAGCAGGCAGCTGTGTGGAGCTGCTTGCACAGCAGGTGCTGGTGTGGTTAAGGAATGAATGGAATGATGGCTGCTGCTTGTACAGGTCAGGTGGTGCTGCCAGCACTGGTGGCAGCACTTGATGTAATGCCAGCAGCAGCGGCAGTAGTAGCAGCAGCAGCAGTTTTCAGCTGACACTTGTCAGCGGCACTGCACACAGCAGTAACAGCAACAGCCAGTTGACGTTGGGGCTGGGCTGTACTGTTCAAGCGCTGCCATGCATGCGCCGATCGGCCAGTTCAAGTTTCATCTGGTGCCAGCCATGACGGCAGCAAGGTCGACAACTTTCACAAGTAGAGTCAAGTGAAAGTGATGCCGCGTCACATTTCTAGGGTTTTTAAAGTAACTGAGTTCAAACGGTTTGCTGCATTGCATCCTTACTGTTTTGCAGGTGCGCCAGTTCAAGCCCAAGATGGTGGCCATCAGGGACGCCAGCAAGGTTAAGCAGCTGCAGGAGCTGATCAAGGACGTGTCCCCGCAGCCGGAGATCCTTGTGGGTGACGAGGGTGCCGTGGAGGTGGGTTGACCAAATTTGACCATGTTTGACCAGATTTGACCAGCTTTGACCAGGCCTTGACGGGCACCATGTGTTTGCTGCAAGTGCAACTTGGTCAGAGTTGCTGCGTTTCCTACTTGTGACAGCCGTACGTGCTCCGATAGCCTTCCCGGGGCGCGTCATGAACTGCCGTGTCTGCTTTGTCACCTGTGCAGTGTCACGTTCCCACTGAAGCTCTTAAGGACCCACCTCCTCTCACCATGCTGCTGCTGCTGCTGCTGCTGCTGCACCAGGCCGCCCGCCACTTGGACATTGAGGCAGTCGTGACAGGCATCGTGGGCTGCGCGGGCCTGCTGCCGACAGTCGCTGCCATCAAGGCCGGCAAAGACATCTGAAGCACTCAAACCTTCCTGATCTCTCTCACCGTCCTGCCTCTGCTGCTGCTGCTGCTGCTGCTGCTGCCCCTGCACCAGGTCGCCCGCCACCCGGACATTGAGGCCGTAGTGACAGGCATCGTCGGCTGTGCCGGCCTGCTGCCCACCGTAGCTGCCATCAAGGCCGGCAAAGACATCTGCCTGGCCAACAAAGAGACGCTGATTGCAGGCGGGCCCTTTGTGCTGCCGCTGGCGCAGCAGCACAACGTGCGCATCCTGCCGGCTGACAGCGAGCACTCGGCCATCTTCCAGGTCATGCAGGGGCTGCCTGAGGGAGGCCTGCGCAGGTGGGTGCGTCATTGTTGTGTCATGTTGTAACGTTATTTTGTCGGTTGTTGAGGCCGACAGCGAGCACTCGACCATCTTCTAGGTCATGCAGGGGTTGTGCGAGGGGGGCCTGCGCAGGTGGGTGCGCCCCTTTTTGGCTGTTGATTGGGTGTAACGTGTTGGTTTGTATGTTTGGTTGGGCTTTGCCGTAGCCTCCCTTGTATATGTCAGCTCAAACCTTTGCGCAGAAGGCACGCAGATAAGCCACACATGACATGACGCCGCCGCCGCCGCCGCCGCCGCTGCTGCTGCTGCTGCTGCTGCCGTCAATCAACTTGTGGTTTTCACTTGCAACATCATCCTGACTGCGTCTGGTGGCGTCGTCCGCGACTGGCCTGTTGAGAAGCTGGGCGAGGTCAACGTGTGTCACTGACCCTGCTGCTGCTGCTGCCATGCTTTCACAGGATCATCCTGACTGCGTCTGGTGGCGCCTTCCGCGACTGGCCTGTTGAGAAGCTGGGCAAGCTGACAGTGTGTCACTGACCCTGCTGCTGCTGCTGCTGCCATGCTTTCACAGGATCATCCTCACCGCGTCTGGTGGCGCCTTCCGCGACTGGCCTGTTGAGAAGCTGGGCGAGGTCACCGTTGAGCAGGCCATCACGCACCCCAACTGGTCCATGGGCAAGAAGATCACCATTGACAGCGCCACGCTCATGAACAAGGGCCTGGAGGTGAGGCACGGGGTTTGTTGTTTGTTGCACAGGTTTGTTGTTCATTCCTGGGTTGAAAAGTTGATGTGTGAAGCTTGTGGGCTGCGCGTGAGGATGTAGGCAGAGGCTCAGCAGTATCATATCCGCGTTGCTGATGATAAGGGCCTGGTAATGTGGCATCATCATAATGCTGCCTTGCTGACACGCCGACTGGTGGTGCTGCTGCTGCTGCCGCCAGTTAACCAGGCACACTACCTGTACGGCATGCGACTGCCCTTCTAACGCACGAACTGCTGCTGCTGCTGCCGCTGCCAGGTCATCGAGGCGCACTACCTGTACGGCGTTGACTATGACAACATTGAGATCGTGATCCACCCCCAGAGCATCGTGCACTCCATGATTGAGACGGCCGACTCGTCGGTGCTGGCACAGGTGGGGTGCATGACATGGGACACATGGCATGGGACACATGACATGGGACACATGGCATACGACGCATCCATGTGACACTTGATAGGGGACACATGGCATGGAACACATGGTACAGGACACATGACATGGGACACATGATACGGGTTTTGACTTGGGACACGTGATGTGGGGAACACAGCGTCATGCACTCCACGATTGAGACGGTTGACTCGTCAGTGCTGGCACAGGTGGGATGCATTGCTGGCATGCTGCAGCGTACAGAACACAGGCCCAGTAAAATGTGTCATGCAGGCTGGCCTCGCCTAACTGTGTTGCACACCGTCACGCAGGTGACTTGTCAGTGTGCAGGCAGCAGTCACATTGGCCTCAGTCTATGTGTCAGTGGTGCCCAGCTTCTGCTCTCAGCTGAGCTGGTTCGATGCAAGAGCACGCCTCTCATGTTGCTCCCATTGCACCGCTCGCCGATTGCTGCCCTCCTCTGCACTTTGGTATGCCTGAACTTGTGCAGCTGGGCTGGCCGGACATGCGGCTGCCCATCATGTGCACCACGCCACTGCTGTGGCGCCACGCTCTCTCTCACCACCCCAATGTGTTTTCATTGCTGCAACGTCAATGCTACAACCTGTGCAGCTGGGCTGGCCGGACATGCGCCTGCCCATCATGTACACCATGCCACTGCTGCTGCCGTGCTGCCCTGTCACCACTCCAACATGTCTGTGTTTGTTTCATCGTTGCAATCATTGCAGCTGGGCTGGCCGGACATGCGCCTGCCCATCATGTACACCATGTCATTGTGCCACGCCACACATCCATCATCACCATCCTATGTGTTGTTTCCATCCTTACAACTTCACACCCGCAGCTGGGCTGGCCGGACATGCGGCTGCCCATCATGTACACCATGTCGTGGCCGGAGCGCGTCAACACCAGCGAGGTGACCTGGCCCCGCCTGGACTTCTCCAAGGCCAGCAGCCTCACCTTCAAGGCCCCGGACCACGCCAAGTACCCCAGCATGAACGTGGCGTATGCGGCGGGTAGGGCGGGTGGCACCATGACCGGCGTGCTGAGCGCAGCAAACGAGCAGGTGCGAGGAGCTTGGTGGTGTTTTTTTGTGGGTCATGTGTTTAATGGCACAGCGTGTGTTGCGTTTATGGCATGGTTTGCTGGTTGTTGTGTTGGGCTGGCCCCGCCCGGACTTCTTCAAGGCAAGCAGCCTCACCTTCAAGGTGCCAGACCACGCCAAGTACCCCAGCATGAACATGGCGTACGCGGCGGGCAGGGCGGGCGGCACCATGACTGGCGTGCTGAGCGCAGCAAATGAGCAGGTGCGGCAGGGTTTGAGGGTATTGTATGTTCTAATGCTGTGCAGGTTGTTGGTGTTGAGCGCTGATTGAGCAGGTGCGTGTATGCCAGAGACCACGCCAAGTACCCCAGCATGAACGTGGCGTATGCGGCGGGTAGGGCGGGCGGCACCGTGACCAGCGTGCTGAGCGCAGCAAACGAGCAGGTGCGAGGAGCTTGGTGGTGTTTTTTGTGGGTCATGTGTTCAATGGCACAGCGTGTGTGGCATTTATGGCATGGCTTGCTGGTTGTTGTGTTGGGCTGGCCCCGCCTGGACTTCTCCAAGGCAAGCAGCCTCACCTTCAAGGCACCAGACCACGCCAAGTACCCCAGCATGAATGTGGCGTACGCGGCGAGCAGGGCGGGCGGCACCATGACCGCCGTGCTCAGCGCAGCAAACGAGCAGGTAGGGGGCGTGCGGGTTGAGTGGGCTGGCGGCACAGTGGCCGGCGTGCTCAGTGCGGCTACGAGTCGGTGCAGACGTTCATTTCATCCCTATCCACCTCTCCAGACCCCCAAAAATGAGGTCCGCAGAACACGCTGAAAATGGGTGCAAAACTTTTTCTCCCTATAGACCTCCAGGTCGGCTGACTGGACAGAATGCCGACGTGTGCTCCTAACACTGCTGTGTGATGCTGCTGCTGCTCCTTGCAGTTGGTGCCAATGCTCATCCACCACCGCTCTCACACTTCTGTGCGATTCTTCTTCTGCTGCCTGCAGTCTGTGCAGATGTTGATTGACCACCAGGTCGGCTACCTGGACAGTATGCTGGCGTGTTGTCCCAGGATGCTGACGTCGTATGTCTCTTTATCTGTCCTGTCTTGCTGTCTGGCAGTCCGTGCAGATGTTCATCGACCACCAAATCGGCTACCTGGACATCATGAAGCTCAACGAGGCCTGCTGCGAGGCACACGAAAAGGAGCTGGTGTCGATGCCAAACCTGGAGGAGATTGTGCACTACGACCAGTGGGCGCGGCGCTGGGTGAAGGAGGCAGTGGACAGTGGCAAGTTCAAGCCGAAAGTGGCTGTGCAGGCGGCAACAGCAGCAGCCTAAGGGTTGTTTGGACACTTACCCTAAGCAGGGTTGTGGCGGGAGCGGTTGAGAGCGGCAGGCGGCAACCGCAGCAGCATAAACAGCCGCAGGGCTGCGGCGCACGGGTGATTGCTGTGGTGGGTGGTGCTGGGTGAAGGAGGCTGTTGAGAGCGGCAAGTTCAAGCCGAAAGTGGATGTGCAGGCAGCAACAGCAGCAGCCTAAGGGTTGTGTTACCGCTAATTAGGGTTGTGGCAGGAGCTGTGGAGAGAGGCAAGTTCAAGCCGCGTGCCGCGGTGCAGGCGGCAACAGCAGCAGCCTGATTATATCCCAGTTCAGTGCTTTGATGCTGTTTGCGGGAGCTGGGAGGGCAGAGAGTTGAAGCCCTCCCAGAGCAAGGGCTGTGCAGGCGGCGACAGCAGCAGCATTACTGATGCTTCGCGGCTCAGCTGGATCGACAGCTGCTGCTGCTGCTGCTGTGGCAGATAGACAGAGATAGCTGCCAGCAGTGCTTGTAGTGCTTTTGCGGCCTGGGTGAGGGGTGCAGCAGGCTGTTAACAGTGGTTGTGCAGGGCGCAGCCGCAGCAGCTGCTGATGCACAGTAGCTCGTCAACAGCTCTGTTGACGGTGGGCACGTTACGTGGCAGGCTGTGGCATGGCAGCTTGCTGCTGCGCAGCAGGCAGGCAATTTGCGCGCTCAGCCTGAGCGATGGCGGTTTGCATCTGATGTTTGTGTAGGCATGTGCATGTTGGTGGGCTGCTGCCAGCCATGGCTTGCTGTAGCAGGAGTACAGCTGCACAGGAGTTGTCTCTGTGGACTGACCGCATCCAAGGCCAGGGCCGCCATGCAGCAGCTGCTATTATATCATCGATGGGCAGCGTTGACTGGGGCAGTTGCAGGCAGCAGTAGCTGCATGCAGCTATGCACATGGAAGTTCATGGGTTGTGGTATGCACAGCCAGCAGACCGGCAGTGTTGTGTGGAGGACGTGTGCAGGGCAGCAGCAGCTGGTGTCAGTGAGTGAGTGTGAGTGGGCTGCGGCGCATCGCAACACACAGCGTGCGTGCATTGACAGCAATGCATGCATGTGTGGGTGCATCGGCGGCACCCAGCTGATGTGGTTGATTTAGTGCTTAGCTGTCTAGGTTGATTGCGCACTGGCAGGATTGCTGCCAGTAGTAGCACGTGCTTGTATCGTGAGCAGCGTGTAAGCATTGACACTGTGAGTTATGAAGGTGTCCGTGGTCGTGCTGCTGCAAGAGGTCAGGGTTTGCCCGCAGTTTTCAAACATTGGATACCAAAATCTGCAAGCACAGCGTGCCTAGCCGTTGAACATCGCATCATCATCAGAGTACAAATCAAGCATAGCAAGAACTGCAGGGTGATGCCTGACAAAGACGATCCCTTCCTTACAGAGGTAGCCCATATGGATATGGAGATGGATGCATGTGCGTGCCACACAAAACACGCCATATTTGCAGGACAACAAGGCTACGCAACGTTGTGCACAACCAGGCCAACGCACCAAAACAACAGCAACGCATGCTATGAATGGGAAACAGGAAGGTGCAAACCAGCTGAGGCAGTCATCTGCTGTACTGCAAGCAAGATGGACAGCAACGCAATTGTAAAGACAGGAAGCACTAGCCAGGTATGGGGCGCCAGATAGCACAGCCAGCAACCAGCCATGTAACAAGTGCCGTGTGGTCCGCAGCAGCGCCAGCACCACTTTCGGATTGGAGCCCACGCTCAGCTCCTAACCAGGCTAGTCAGTTCTCTACGTTATTATGGTTTAGGTGGTGGTGCAGCGGGAGGGCCACATGCAGACTGCAACACCGCAGGGCACAGCTGCTGCCAGATGCTGCCAAAATGCACTGACCGCGGGTTGTACAAAGCCTTTGCTCTTCCAACCAGAGCACGTTCGTCCTGCTGCTGCCACCCTCGCAATGACCCACAACAGAACCCAGATCACACAGCAGAGACGCAGACATTGATTGCGCCAGCGCTGTAAATGCTGCTGATGTTGTTGCCGGTACCAAAGCTACCAAACCTCGACTCACCATATCTACTGATGGCACGCACAGCCGCCGGCACGTCTAGCAGTGCCACTGCACGCAGGCAACACATGCGCAATCAGCAGGCAGACCTGTCCAAGGATCATGGTGCTGCTGCACCCAACAAAAACTCGCCAATGCCTGGATCACAACAAACCCGCTGGGCAAAAGCCCACTGCATGCACACACTTGTTTGAAAGCAGCGCGCAAGTGGAACTGCTGCTGGCAGAGCCCAGGGTATAACGCCTTTCAAATCCACCTTCAACTCTGGCAAGAACCCTGGAACCTCGAACCACACTATCCTGCCCCACGTATGAAAGCAGCAGCACATGCGGGCTTGCACTGCTTCCAGCATGCCTGGGGGCCCTGTATGTTGTGCCACAGACGCGCAGAATCCCGCAAAAGCCACTAGAAGTGGCATAATCTTAAATCAAAGCTCCCACCGTCAGCCAAATCAGCCACCTCAGCACTGCATGTGGCTGCCCACTGCAGACACACTGTGCAAACCCCTGATACCCATGTCTGCAGCACATACTGCTGCTGCTGTCGCTGCTGTGTTGATTGATTGCCATGTTGCTTTGTAAGCCCACACAAAACCTGTGTCTGCTGCCTAGACTGCCGCTGCCGCTGCTGCTGTGTTGCGTGAATCAAAGCGATCAGCAGATTCATCCAATGTGTTGCACTGCCCTCTGTCAGAAAAGCAACTCCCATATTTCTCACGCACGGCTGAACCTGTATTGCCTGCTATTACTGTTGCTCGCAGAACATA
The DNA here is from genome assembly GCA_004335835.1 of Scenedesmus sp. ARA3. NCBI lineage: Eukaryota > Viridiplantae > Chlorophyta > Chlorophyceae > Sphaeropleales > Scenedesmaceae > Scenedesmus > Scenedesmus sp. ARA3. Next base: position 12,625 of record RWJK01000882.1, read on the forward strand.
GAGTCCCAGCAACTATGAAATTCAGCCACATCATATACATGCATGTGCCTGCTGCCCAACAACACAATGCCCAATCCCTTGCATCGCCCGCACCCACTGCACAGGCAGCAACCCTGAAACGTGCCAAGGCTGCTGCGCATGCGCAAGCCCTAAGCAGCAGCAGCATCTCTGATTGATGCTGGCATGCGGCGCGCTCATAAAACAGTCACCACGTGCCTGCACATCCCTCTGTGAAAGCAAGCAGGCACAGCCTTTTGTTGCACAACAGCATTAAAGCATCCAGCACACATCCTTGCAGGCATGCGGACGTACACCAGCCACATATGTACAATAACAAAACGCAGCACTAGTCAACGCGCAACCCTATACAGCCTATTTGAAACTGTGTAGGCACACAGCACATGTGTATGCACACACAACAGCGCAGGACACGGTACCTTTAATGCTCAAACACGCCAACCCTGCCAGTCCATCTGACCACTCTTTTCGAAGCACAACCTCCGGCTCCCCAACTTGCACAGACACCCCAGCTCACACCACTGGCGTCAGCAGCAAACGCACGGCGCAGCACACAAAACGCACGTGCTCTTGTACCGCCTAACCCACCTGCCGCCTTGCCAGCTGGCTGCTGCTGCTGCTCAGTGCATTGCCTCATCCCCCTCCTCAATCACCTCCACATCCACATCCTGCTGCAGGTGCTGCAGATCCTCCTCAGGCACACAGCCAGAGCCAATCGCAACCAAACTGTTGCGCTGGCTCATGCTGGGCATGCGCCTGATGCTCCTGCTGCTCATCAGCGGCCTCTGGCTGTACTGCTGGCTGAACTGCTGACTCATCAAAGGCCGGCTGAAGGACGCGGGCCGGTCCTGGTCGGAAATCTTCTCGGCGATGTCCGGCGCCTCGAACGCCGATCCGCCGATCTCGCCGTCCGCGGGCCCGCTGAATCCGGGCTTCGCGAAGACGGTCTCCTCCTCCTCGCGGACCGCGGCAACGGGCACGGCCTCGGGCTCGGGTGCTGCGGGTGCTGCCTCGGCAGCAGTCTCTCCTGCTGCTGCTGCTGCTGCCTTTGCGGCCTTGGCTGCGCGAGCAGCCTTAGCGGAGGCCTCCAATTGGTCCAGCTCCACCCACATGGCAGCAACATCGAAGCCCTCCCAGGCCTTGTGTGCGGTGGTGATGCTCTTGTTGGCGATCATGACGCTGCACAGAGTGACCGCAGCAGCCGTACAGTGCGCAGGCGGTGCACAGTCAAACAGAGCACGTGGAGAGCATGTCACATGCACGGGCTGCTTGCTGCGTTTGACATCAGGCGGACGTCTGGTGTGATGTGCAACATGTCATTTACTCATGTAACATGTTACGTGACACATCAGGCAGACGTCCGGGGTGATGTGTAACATGTCATTTGCTCATGTACCATGTTACACGACATGTTGAATGCCACGTTACATAACACATTATATAACAATGCTGCCGCCCACCTGCTGTTGAACTTGAAGCCGCTGCCAAAGGCCAGCTGCCACACGCGCTTGCCCGCAGCCACGCCCTGGAAGGTCTCAATGTACGCCAGCTCGTACCACACACTGCGGCAGCAGCAGCAGCAGCAGCAGCAGCAGCAAAGGGGTCAGTGGTATTGCTCAAGCACTCCAGGCACAAACATAACCCAGCTCGCACCATTTAAGATGGTGCCAGGACCAACGTGCAACTGTCCTCTCTCAAAAATTAACAGTGTTATAACAGTGCTGTAGCAATGTGATAACAGTGGTATAACAGTGGTATAACAGCAAAAAAAACACGCACCTGGTGCTGCTGGTGTTGCCGAAGCGGAACAGGCTGGCCCTGCTGGGCTCCACCTGGGGCCTGGTCAGCTTCAGCTCCTTCTCAAGGCCATCGATGATGCCGCGCCCACCTGGCAGCAGCAGCAGCAGCAGCGTTGTCGTGAATGAAGTGGTCAGCTATGTTCTGTTTGTGAGGCCGTTTACCATGCATGCATGGTTGCCAGCAGCAGCAGCAGTAGTGCCTGGAGCTGCAACACGCACAGCATATACACCCGCTCCTCCACACCGCATGTTGCATGACGTACTTTATGACAATGTAACACTGTCACTATTTGCTCCATAACATCCCTCACCTGTGTGGATGCAGTAGAAGTCGAAGGCCTTCTTGAAGGCGGGGATGTAGGGCTTGCTCCACGCAGCAGGCATGATGCTCTTCAGCGGCTTCACGCTGCGCGCCAGCTGGCGCGTCACCATGTTGCCTGCAGCAGCAGCAGCAGCAGCAGCAGCAACAGCAGCAGCAGCAGCGGCAGCAGAGTGAAGCTTAGCAGCAGCAGATCAACTGCGCACAGAATGTATGCTTCACATTGCTGCAGCAATGCTGCAGGAAGTGCCTCTCTTGCGTCGGATATCCAGTGCTTTGCAGGCTGCACCACTTGCAAGGAGCAGCTGCTTGCTGACAGGCAGCATTGACGTACTTCCGCATGCAAAGTGCTGCCACACATTGCACACTTCAGCTTGCTTTGCAGCCTGTCTTACCTGCCAAAAGCATCTGCTCGCTGATGGGCACAGCATTGCTGCACTTCCCCGAGCACAACTGCTACCAACAATGCACGCATATTGTTATTTAACAATGATGTGCGCAGTGGCCCCACCTGCGAAGAGCAGCTGCTCGCTGATGGGCAGCACCTTGGGCCCCAGCTTGGTCATGTTGCCCTGCAGCGCACGCGTGCCCACCTGCGGGTGACAACAGCAGCAGCAGCAGCAGCAGCAGCAGCAGCAGAAGGTTGAGGGACAGCACGATGGGAGGAACGCAGCGCAGGCCATAAGCATGCCACACACTCCAACAAGCACCAGCATGCTGCTGCATGCTAATGTCACATGCTGTTCCCAAGACATGCTGAATTCAGGAGCAGGCTGTGTGGATTCATCATGCGGTGTCACCAGCCGTCAGCGCCTGTGTCACTCACCCCCACGATGTCCTTGGTCAGCCTCACCCCCACCAGCTTCTCCGCATCCTCAGTCTGCAGGCAGCAACAGCAAGCACACGCACAAGCATGAGCATAAGCATGTTTGTTTGCTACTCCAAAGTGACAGAAACAGCCTTGAACATGAAACAAAGCAGCATGTGACATCCTCGTCCTCCGTCTGCAGGCAGCAACCACAGCAAGCATATGCAATTGTCACACTCACTTGAGGCAGCCACAGACATGCTCAACACAAGCATGACATGCTGACACCAGAGTTGCCATGCACAGCCATGCAGTGTTGCTAGTCATGTCACAGCAGCAGCAGCAGCAGCAGCAGCAGCAGCCGCACCTGCATCACGCAGTTGAAGGCCACATCATCCTTGGCCAGGTTGGTGCGCACGATGTGCTTCACCCAGTACTTGGACCTGCAGCAGCAGCCAGCACCCAACCACAATTCAGTGCTATGACTTTGATCGGCTCTTCTTCTTGGTGATGATCCCGCCGAGGCACTGACGCTGCTGCTGCTGAGACGCACTGTGCAGCCAGGTGAGCTGCAGCAGCCCCCGACAGCTGCGCTGCAGGGGTTGCAGCCCCGCCCCATGTGCCTGTTCAAACAATCGCACCTGCGTGTGTCGCGGGGCTTGTTGGTGAGCAGCACAGCAGCGCCGTTGGCCCTGAACAGGCAGTTGATCAGCAGCATGGAGGGGTCCTTGCCTGCAGCAGCAGCAGCAGCAGCAGCAGCAGCAGCAGCAAGATGAGAAGATGCTCCGCCACATAGAAAAGCAACCAGCAACACAGATTGCTGCTGTGGCTGCTGACAAGCACATGCATCGCCCACAACACCCTACAACTTGGCCACCCCAAAGTACTGCAGATAAGAATGAGGGCAGGGTATACGCTGTGCAGACATTCCGGCTCTGAGTGCCTCTTGTGCATCTACTGCTTTGAGCCTTTCTAGCACACCTACGCTGCAGTGTCTGTGGGTAACACGTGTTACCTAGGATACTGCAGCGTAGGGGTGCTAGAAAGGCTCAAAGCAGTAGATGCGCAAGAGGTATACTCAGAGGCAAAATGCAGCAAGTCTGCAGGGAGTTGTAATAGGTGCGCATTGACATTAACCAGCAGGCAGCCACCACAACACCCCACAGACTTGCACTTGAAATCAAGCAACGCTGATGGGGCAGCCCCCACCAGAATCAGATTGATGGAAACATGTCACGCAAGCATTTAGCACAACACAAACAAGCACCACACATACGGACTGTGGACATATAACCAACGCACCTGCGTAGAAGGCGTTGGTGATGTTCTCGTGGGACACCACCAGCGCGTAGCTGTTGGGGTACAGCTCCAGCATCTCACGAGCCAGGTCAATCGCAATCACGCCAGCGCTGCAGCCCATGCCACCCTGGAAGCAGCAGCAGCAGCAGCAGCAGGGGCACAAGTGTGCAGCAGCAGGAGTTGAGACACGTGAGCAGAACAGCGAGCTGTGTGCTGGGCACGGGTCAGCAGTGAGCGTGTCCAGTGTCTGCTGCTCATTCCGTTCAACCACAACATAACACGTTATAACACTAAAAAAATAACACGTGCCCTCACCAGAGAGTAGCCCTTGGTGTTGCCGCCCATCTTGAAGTGGTTCATGATGGTGGTGCTGAGGCTGGGAGTGGGGTTGAACAGGCTGCTGTTGGTGATGACAAAGTTGATCTGGCTGGCCTTCACACCAGTCTTCTGCAGCAGCTCCTCAACGCAAGAGAAGCAGGTGGCGGCAAACTCAAAGCGCGCAGCCTCCATGCCTGGGGGCAGCAGCAGCAGCAGCAGCGGCAGAGATTAGTCACGTTATGAGTGCAGTGCCCAGCAGCTCCTCAACACAAGAGAAGCAGGTGGCAGCAAGTGCGCAGCCTCCATGCTGGCAGCAGCAGCAGCAGCAGCAGCAGCAGCAGCAGCGGGGCCAGCAGCATACGTGAAGTTGTGGATAGTTGCAGTGGCCTCAGCTTGCGCAGTGACTGATGTTGAGACACGTCACATGGAGCTTGCAGTGTAGGCAAGGCAAGCTCATGCGCAGCTGTGCAGTGCGTGGGTGCTGATGTGTAGGATCCCAGCAGCAAGCAGGGCATGTGGGTATGCCGCACCTGTCTGTGTCATGTCGCCTGACTGGATTGCAGGCACCACAGCAGTGTCATCTCCGAGGCCAGTCCTGCACACATTGGCAGCAGCAGCAGCAGCAGCAGCGCAGATGAGCTGCTCAATTCAAGGTGGGGTCATGCATCATTATCAGTGACCAGTTGAGGTGATGCTGCAGCACTGAGTCTCAGTGATTGTCTGGCAAGCCATGCACTGCGAATGTACCGCAGCAGAGATTCGCCGGGTGTACACTCCTCGCAAACACGCAGTAAGCCAACCCCTGACATGCTGTCATGTTGTGTGATTTGCTGCCAATGAAGGTGCTGCTGGCGCTGGCGCTGGTGCTGATGTGCAGCTTCCATACATGTGTGCATCCCAGTGCCGCAGCTTGCTGCTGCTGCTGCTGATATCGCAGCATGCCGTGTGTGCACCTGTACGCGATCTTCTCCAGGAAATCGACATGCTCTGGAAGGATCTTGCCACTCTGCTCAGCCAGCGGCCTGATGCGGTTGCGAGGGAACCTCCAGCTGCAGAGCCAAACAGCAGTGCCACCAGCAGCAGGCGTCAATTCGGTGGAGTGTGCCAACAGCAGTCACCCTTGGACGGCATCGTTCATCGCACGGCAAGCCGCCGTATGTTAAAAACACTGTCGCAATGCTGTATTGGTTGCTGTAGAGCGCTCTGGTGCAGTGCGTCCCGCCAGGTGTGGCCAAGAAGTTTTGGGCCCGTCGGTAACACGAGGGCCTGTTGCTGGCCTAATACTTGATAGATCGCTGTCAAAAGCCCGACGGCTGCTAGGGCGTGTACACGGGCGCTCCAATCACTGCGATCAAATGCTAGGCCAGCATGACTGGCCTGTACTGGTGCAGCATCCACGTGTGTTGAAGCCCGACTCAATAATATGTGTTGCTGTCAACTAGATAAACATGCCCACGAGACCATGCAGCCCTGTGATCTGCTACTGCTGGCCGTGTCCCACACCAGGCGCACTGACCTTGGATCATGAGCGTGCACAGAAAAGTCCAACACGTAGACGTTCGGCTTGCTTGGCAGCAAAGCATAGGCCAGCAGCAGCAGCGAAGCGATCCCCGCAAGCACGTTGATCGACAGAGTGACCTGCTGCAGGGGCAGATCGCCAGCAAACTGCGTCAAGACATCCTTGGGAACCAGATTGGTCAATGTCTGTGATACTGCGGGGATGTAGCCGCTGCCGGCCACTCCCACTGCCACAGCTAGCACTAGAGCTAACGGACGCATGTTGTCTTCTGCGCAAGAGTTCTCAAGCGTTGATTAATAAACTTTTGGTATGCGTCTGATGGTGTCCAGCAGGACGTTCTCACCTAATGTAGGAAACCCGCACGCTTCTTTGGACCCTGTGTAACACCTGCGACCGACATTCAAATGAGACGAGTGAGACGAACGTGCAGCTTTCTGAACTGAATTGTATGCTTCCCATCACGTTAATTAAGTAGAAATGCTACATTCAGGGGAGCGAAAACGTCACAGGGCTAGAACAACATCAACCACATGGTGCAGACAGCTGCCCTGCAGTTTCCACCCCCACTGGAGTTCCTGCAACCACACTGCACAGCACCCCTACGCCTCCCCCAGCGCCTGCTGCTGCTCCTGCCGCTGCAGCTGCCGCCGCCGCCACACGCGCTGCAGCACATTCGCCGCATTCTCCACCATCGCCGGCTCCATCCGCCTGTGCCGCAGCAGCTGCTGCCCCATGGCCTTGATTCTGCCGCCCAGCGGCAGCCGCTGCATGCGTGCCAGCGCTAGCTGAGGGTCCTGCTCCTCCAGCAGATACTCGATGCCCCCGCAGCCGCCCACCAGCAGCAGCGCCGCATCTTCAAGCCGCACCAGGCCCCCTTCCAGCTGGTCACTGGCCAGCGCCTCCACGTCAGCATCAGCGCCCAGCAGGCTGTCCAGGTAGCCCTGCATGCAGTACAACAGCACACGAACACCATTATTTGGACGACTGCATGGTGACGATTAGGGTGAAAGGTAGAGGGGCACTGATGCTGGTCACTTGCCAGCGCCTCCACGTCAGCGTCAGCACCCAACAGGCTGTCCAGGTAGCCCTGCATACAAAACAGATATCAATAAAAGACCAGTGTCACGACAGTTGTATGGGGCAACAGGGTTGTGGGGCGCTGATGCTGGTTGCTGGCCAGCGCCTCCACGTCAGCGTCAGCGCCCAGCAGCCTCTCCAGAAAGGCCTGCATGCTCAGGCAGCACAGCCGGCAATGCGACTGTCAAGTTTGTTAGGCTCAAGTGCCTGCGTAGAAGTCGGCAGTGCTGTCACACACGAGCTTGTCCATCCCGCTAGCGTACCTGTGTGGAGGTGTTGATCAGTCCAAGCAGGAGGTTGACATATGCCTTGAGCCGCGCATCGCCAGCAGCACCAGCAGCCGTCACGCCAGCCAGCTGCGCCTGCAGCGCCCGCGCCCTGTCCCCTGCCGCGTCCAGCGCCGCCTGCCAATAGGGCAGCAGCGCGGAGCTGTGCCGCGTCAGCAGCACCGCCAGCAGGCTGAAGAACACCTGCAGCGCAGACAGGCAGCAGCAGGGCAGCAAGGCATTCACGAAGGCATGGGAGGTGATCTGAGAGCACAGCAGACCAGCATTGCTTGCAGGTGAACGGTTGTGCATTTACCATGCCTAAAACTGTCATATTACAGCAGGCTGCAGAAGCAGTGTAGTGCTGTGCTAGCTGCGCAAGCCAGGCAGCAATCACACGCCACAGCTACATGCCGTGCACAGCACCAGCAATGCGTCCCAGCACTGCCCTGCCTCAGCACATCCCCCAGCCTGGACACCAACCGCACAACAGCAGCTTTGCACTCACACACCAACTCATCGTATTCAAACAGCAGATCCTGCTGCATAGAACAGCTTGCGGCCTTTCCGCACCTGCGCCTCAGCGTCGTCCTCCTCCAGCCGCGCAGGGTGCAGCAGGTTGAGCTTGATGTGCTCCCGCACCACAGCCGTGCCCGTCACGCCAGCCACAAACGCCTCACGGCTGAGCTCGGTCACTGAAGGCACTGCCACCTGCTCTGGCGGCATGTCGCGCACAAAGCCCTCCGCGGTGGACACAAATACGTTGATGTTGTCCGACACCTGCGCAGGCGAGACAGACGTTGTGGTGTGTAAGAGGGTGTTGTTTTGACGCAGCCAGGTGCAGACGCTGCGCAGTGCATACAACACAGCCGCATGCGATAGGACAGCAGCATGCTGGGCGATGGGTGGCACTGGCATGCAAGGTGTGTCTACTCTACATTGGGATTTGCAGAGCTTCGCACACCGCTGGGCATGTGTTACTGCTGACAGGTCTCTGCTTTTGCAGCAAGGCTTCTGCTGCTGCTGCTGCTGCTGCTGCTGCTGCTGCTGCTGCCGCTGCGCCTCACCTGTGCGTCTGTTGCTGCCGGGCTCATGGCCTTCACAAAGCCGCGCGCCAGAACCACGCTCACAATGCCGCAGCGCTGCGCATCCAGCGCGGCAAAGCGCTCCTCGCCAAAGCTGGCAATGAACCTGATCCAGTGCAGATATACAGCACCAGCAGCAGCAGCAGCAGCTGAGCACGTTGCAGTATCAACACGCACTGCCGCCTCCTGCAGCCTTGCGCCAATGCATGAGGTAGGGAGAGCCTGCAGCACCAGCAGGTCATTGCGCCCTGCAACAGTCAGCCCCGCCAGCAGCAAGCTGATGTGCTGAGGTATCAGCTGCACATTCAACACGTTTTTGCTGCCAGCAGCTGCAGCACGACATTCCCTCAAGGCTGTCCCATGACAACGCCAACTCTGCCAACAGCACCCAACAACACCACCGCGCACTCACTTGTTGATGCGCAGGATCTCCTTGCACAGGATGAGCAGGAAGCGGATGCGCGGCAGCTTGTAGAAGCTCTCCGGCAGCTCCTCCTGCAGCAGCAGCAGCAGCAGCAGCAGCAGCACGTGTTCATAAAACAGATATCGCTCGTCAGCTCAGTCGGCAAGCTCTCATGTGATTAATTGCGCGTGATGACCAGTGATCCAGGCACACCCGGGGTAGCATGTACTGCTGGTCATGCGAGATGTAGCATGTGCACACAAACACAGCCAGCCGCGGCACCTCCTTGGCGCCGCCGCCTGCCGCGCCCTTTGCATCTTTCGCCGCCGCCTCGCGCCGCTCGCGCCGCAGCCGCTCCACGTCAGCCTCGTCAGCCGGCACGCTGGCCATGTGCAGGAACTCGTTGAAGCGGTTGCGCGCAGCCTGCAGCAGAAGATGACATCGACCATGTGTGATGTGTTCTGGCCACATGCACTACGGCACATTTTATGTGAACAGCAGTAGAAAGTTGCCCAATTCCTGCCGCTGCGAATCCCGAGACAATGCAAAGTGCTTTCAACAGCTGCCGCGATCAAGCGTACATGATGTCTGCATGTGTGGGCCCGTAAACCCTCGGACCCTCCCTACTGCCAATCTGCGCCTCATCATCACCCACCTGTGCGCGCATGCCCAGCACCGCATCCGCCACCCACACCGCCTTGTACAGGCACACCCAGGCGTACGCCTCGTCCTTGGAGGGCTCCCGCGGGTACTCGATGCAGGCCAGTTTGGCGGGCTGCAGCAGCACACATACAACACGCAGCAGCGTCACATCAAGGAATGAGTCATACAGGTGAGCTCGATGCAGGCCAGCACATAGACAGCACAGTAGCACAGACAGCAGGCAAGCAGCAGCGCCGCATTCAGGATCAAGCCTTGAGCACTTCTTTGTGGTACAGTTGAGAAGACGGACAAACGTCAGAGGCAGGCTTGGCCATATGCTGTGCGGCTGCCATGCTAGGAGCACATTGTGGCCCAGCACACATCTGCGGCATGACAGTCCACCAGCTGCAGCTGCACTGCATGCTGCTGTAAGGAACCACATCCGCATCTGCTGCAGCCTCTTCAGCTGCAAGTCCACGTTCCTATCACTCTGGACAACAGGTGGCAGCACACAAACTGCTGCACGCAGCCCCACCTGCAGGCACAGCGCCTGCGCGTTCAAAAAGTCCAGGAAAATGGACACGTCCCACTCCTCGCTCAGCAGCCGCGCAAAGGCCTCCAGGCGCAGGTCTGAGCGCTGGTGCAGCGCCAGCGTGTTAACCAGGCTGCCCACGTTCTCGTTGACCAGCGCGCGCTGCCCATACCTGCGGCGGATATACATTGTCAACATGTTACAGGGTTGATTAGGTTTAGGGCGACTATTTCTTGCCACGCGTGCAGCATGCATAAGCTGACTGTGTTTGTGCATCAGCTGATTGGCGAGATTTCATCATCAGCCAGGGCTTTGGCATAAGTTGTCGACATGATGCAAGGCTGCTCACTTGTTGTGGAAGTAGGCAAACACGATCTCGGGCACGCTCTGCTTCTTGATCATGTCTGCGCGCCCCAGCTTGCGCAGCAGCGTCTCGCCTAACGCAGCAGCGGCAGCAGCAGCGGGATCAGCAGCGGCAGCAGGAGAAGCAACCGCAACAGCATCAGCCCCTGCCCTTGCGAAAGACAGACGCGCATCAGCAGTCAGCAATGCAAATGATACAAAACAGACATACAATTGTGCACAGATGATAGCTGCCTGTTGCATGAGCACTAAGCAATATCAGTAAGCCAGGGCCGCACCCTCTTTGTAGATGCTCTCCACCACCGCCATCAGCCAGCCCTTGGGCTTGGGCTTGGCGTTCTTGTGCTGTGCCATGGCCTCAATCAGGCGGGCATTCTTGGGCAGGCGGCCCAGCCGTGCCTGCGCGGGCGCCTCCGACAGTGCAGCAGCAGGCGCCGCTGCGCCCGTCGCGCCGCTGCAGGGTGAATATTGAAGGGTGAGCAGTCGCACCACACCACAAGGCATGTTGATGGCAGCCACACAGCAACAACTAATCCATAATTTTGGCGTAGTGCAACAATACCGCTGTGGCAACTGCAGCGCACATGCAGAAATTGGCAGGCTTGCATGCTGTGCGCAATCAGCTTGCGTAGCACATGCAGCTTGCTAGATGAATCCTTGACCTGTTTACAGCCGCACAATATTTTCTGACTGTCAAAGCACAACCACCAAGCATGCCCTGTTTACCTGGCATCGCCAGCATCATCCTCAGCAGCAGCTGACTGGTTTGCATCTTTTGAACCGCCAGAAGCCCCTGCGCCAGCCCTGCCTGCTGCCCCACCCTTCTGCTTTGCAGCAGCTTGGCTCTTCAGTGCCTCGCGCAGTGCTTTGCGGCCTGCTGCTGCAGATGCTGCTGCTGACTTGCCAGCCCTGCGTGCCGCTGCGCTGGCTCCCGCTGCAGCTGCTGTTCGTGGCGTGCTGTCCCCTGACGGTGCATCCTCGCCTTCATCATCATACTGCAAGGACACACAACACAGCGGAAACAGCAGCTCAGCAAGCTGTTGGCAGCTGGCAACAGCAAGCCCATGTTACAGTCTCCTGCTGCTGGAGGTGTATGCATTACATACATTACATTACATTACATGCTCCACTCAATGAGGAGTGGGAACCCCAATCAGGAGCCAACAAGAGGCTCATAAGGGGAGTAAACATCGCATGCAGCCAGCACAACCACAGATCTCATGCAACCAGTCACTGTCTCCGCTTTCCCTGTCAGACATAGACTTGCAGCTGCATGCTAATCAGGCTCACCCGCAATGGCCGGCTGGAGCTTGGAGGCGTCTCCTCAAAGTCGGTGCTGTCATCATGCACAGCAGCAGCACTCAGCGGCAGCAGCGGCACCTCAGGCAGCGCTGCCGCAGCAGCAGCAGCGCCAATCTGGCTGCTGCGCTGGCTGGGAGCTGGCACCTTGTCATCGCCGCGTTCTGACATGCGACTTCTGCGGCGCGCCTTGCTGTTGGTGCTGCTGGAGGCTCCAGCTGCACTGCCAGCAGCAGGCTTGGCAGCAGTGCCTGCTGCTGCAGCCTTGCTGCCCTTCTGCTTTGCAGCTGCTTGGATGGGGGCCTCCCCTGCAGAGGCTTCCAGTGCGGTTTCTGCCTCGCTTTCTGCAACGTCCCCTGAGAGCTGCCGCTCCTCTGCTCGCTTGGCATTAACAGGTGCCTTCTTGCCCGCTTCACCTGCCGCTGCCCTGGCCCTGTTTGCTTTGCCGTTGGCGTTGGCCCTGCCGCTGCCACCAGCTGCTGCGTCCGCTGCATCATAATCAATATAACCGATGTTGCTTGCTGTTCGCGCTCTGCTGCGCACACCAGCTCCTCCACCACCACCACCACCACCACCAGCAGCAGCAGCAGCAGCAGCAACTGCTGCTCCTGCATTGCCACCTGTGTCAGCCTCACCGCTGCCTTGCATAGTACTGTCTGCAAGCCCAGCGCCAGCCTGCACGCCTACGCTCCTGAGTTGCAACCTGCTGCGGTTGTTTGGAGGTGTGCGGGGTGTGCGCCGTGCGGAGTTGAGGAATTCCTGCGTGCTCCTGCGTGCAGCTGATGGCTCCTCGTCGCCGCTGTCCATTGCACCAGCCTCGATGGTCTGCAGCGTCGCACAGAAACATAGGCGTCATCCCCAGCATGCAGATGTGTCCAGGGTAACAACCACTTTACAAAGCAGCACATAGGCGGCTCCGACCAACATGCAGCTACTCTGCAGCTGCAGCAGCTGCTGAGCAGCTACAGCATCCTCTGATCATGCCTGCATGGACGCACCTCATAGGCATCCACGAGGCGCTGCACAGTCTCCGGCTCATGGACCCGGAAGCTGCCCTTCTGGCGCGTCCTGGCGGCAAAGCTGTCGCCAGCTTGGCAGTCCGCAGACTGCAGCACCTGCCAGCCATAAACAGCAGCAATACAAGTGGTGGGCGCAGAGCAGAAGTCCCGGAGCTGAATGGATTCGTTCAAACATTGCATAAGACACAACGGAACTTTGTGCGCATCATGACTATGCACCAATACACAGGCCAATTGAACCAGTCAGAAGCTTGCGGCAGTGCTGTTGTGGCCGCCTCACCTGCACCATGCGGTTCCGCTCCTCACTGCTCAGCGCCTGCCCCACCAGCCGTGCATTGCCGTCCCCAAGCGCAGCCAGCAGCACCACAGCTTCATTGGGGTCCATCAGCCCTAGCAGCCGCGCTACAGCATTCGGGTCCATGTTGGCCAGCAGTGCGGCCTTGTCCTGCAGGGTGATGCATGTAACACATAACATTATTATTTAAAAGACTGTCTTGGCAGAAGCAGCACCATGTTGCCTTGTCCTGCAGGGTTTGACAAATTCCCACGCCTACGTGAGTCAGATCAATGACTGGTGCATCGGCAGAAGCAGCATATGGCCACCTGCACCAGCAGCTGGTCTGGCAGACGCCTGGCCAGACAATACAAAGCCATTTTCAACTGCAGGAACCCAGAGTCCATGTCTAGCAGGCAGGTGTCTTGCATGCAGTTCCCACTGCGTCCCCATCTTGCAGCTTGCTGAGGATGCTTGTGACAGTGTGACTCGTCAAGAACAGCACAGCAGTGCGCATCACTGTGCTCACCTGCACGCTCATGTAGCTCATGATGCTGTAGGCGTTTGCTGCATCCAGCTCCATCATGGTGTCCATCACGGGAGACTCCATGTTTGAGCCGCCAGTCAGCGACAGCAGCTGCACAGCACGGCAAGGCAGCACAGCCGCAGCTCAGCGCGCGGGAGACACAGGCGGCAATTGACTGGACATGGCAGTGCATGTCACGCACCTGCTGCAGGTTTTTCAGCAGCCCTGCACTGCTTATTACTGCATGTGCTGGAGGTGATACCACTCACACAATCTTTCGTCCTTAGCCATGGATTTCGCAATAAAGCACGATGTGACGGTGCTGCACAGGTCAAGCAATATGCCCTCAGCCATTGTGGCCAACATGCCGGGGCCCAAAAAAACATCACTCGACATACATCAACTTCCATCAAGTCAAAAAAAACACCTCTGGGCTGTCTGGCCTTCCATCCTGGGCCTGCTGCAGCGCATCCTCCATGGAGGCAAGCGTGACGGCTGCTGCGCGCGGCGCCATGCTCTCAATGATGCTGTTGCGCGCGTCAGCATCCATATGCATGAGCTTGCTTGCTGCCTTGCTTGCTCCCATCTCTGCAGGTGCAGAATGTTGGCCCGCACTTGTCAGTCATAAGTGCAGTGCAAGCCGCATGCAAATGCAGCCATGGTTATGCAGCTGCGCAAATTCCTGCAAGCAGCAGTGCCAGCGCAACAACAGCTGCCCCCTGTTGCAGGAACCACAGGGCCACACGCGCCGCCATCCTCCATTCTTTGCTATACACAGCATGCTTTGGCTGACTGTGTGCTGCGTCTCGCAAGACCTCAAAATCCATGCAAAACATGCGTGACCTCATGCAGCACATTACAAGGCCTTGCACTAACGCTACTAGGATTCACAGGCGCTTCACACCAAGCCTACAAAAAATGCGCACCTGTGAGTTGTGTCTGCCACCTTGCTGGGGTCCTAACAACAAGAATCTGCAGCTATGAGAATGTTATGTGTTGCAGTGCACTGCACAACGAGCAACATGTGCCTCACCTGTGAGTATGTCAGCTGCCTTGCTGGGGTCCATGGCCATGAGGATGGCCATGGCCTTCTTCACGTCCAGCGCGTCCACTGACGAGGCTGCAGGCGGCGGCATCATCGCCTGCAGGAAAGATTCGAAGCAGAGTGGAGCCACACAAAACTCGATTCGTGTATGCTGTTTTAGGTACATGTCTGCCTTCCTATAGCCAACAGCTGCACCACATGCAGTGCACCAAAGCAAGTTGTGCCGCAGCCCCCACCTGCACGATGTTGGCTGCCATGTAGGGCTCTAGCATGCCCAGCAGCTCCTTGCGCAGCGGCTCAGGGCTGCGCGTGAGCAGCGCGGCCGCGGTGTAGGTGTCTGTGGAGCCCAGCGCGTCCACCTGCTGGAAGGTGCCCCAACCCAGGAACTCGGCTGCAGCGTCGTCGATGTCCATCGAGGTGAGGTACCTGCACAACACAGGGCGCATCAGCAAGCACACAAGGCACTTTTAATTGAAGCAAAAAGAACAATGCAGCAGCCGATCTGCCGTGCTCAGCCGCTGCAAGTGCGGCAATGCAATGGTTGCTGTCATTTGCAATGACGTGCAGAACACATGAGTGTGGCCCTGTAGCAACAAAATTCCACCACCTTAGCTGGGGTAGCTGCTGCTGAAGCCCTTTGTGCTGACGCACCTGGCTGCGTGCCCGCTGTGGTTCTTGATGATGTCCATGGTGCGCTCCCACAGCCGGCCGTCAACAGCAGCAGCCGCCTCCTTGCGCAGGCCCACGCTCATGGCGATGACCATGGCAGCGCGCTCCTCATCCTTCATCGCCTCCACCACCTGCCAGCAGCAGCAGTGGCAGCAGTGGCAGCAGCAGCAGCAGCAGGGAAGTGTGCATGTAGATCGTGCATGGAGAAACAGATAGGGGTAACATTTGTGTGTATCAGCAGCTCCGCCACAACAGACACCTGTCACAACAGCAGCTGTGGCCGCATTGTGGCTGCCATACATCCCAAACCAACCCCTTGCTGCGTGCAGGGGCCAGCAAGAACAGAAGCCACCGCACCTTCCAGCGCTGCACTGGCGGCATGGTGGCCAGCACCATGGTGCGTGCCTCAGGCGTGAGCGCCGTCAGCATCTGCACTGTGCTGTCGATGTTGTAGCCGTCATGCACGCGGCCAGGGGCAGCAACCTGCGGGCCCAGGGTCATGACCTGCATGCACAGGAGGGACTCAATTTGAAGGCAGCAGGCGTGGTGGGATGGTGAAATTCCAACTATCCCCATAACCAGGTTGTGTGCAGTGCCAACACCAAGGAATGGACACCGAATCAGCATGTGCGACAGCTTTGGGTATGCACTAGAAGCTCAGCAAGCAGGTGCCGCATGGTGCTTGCACCATCCTCACGTACACTGCGTTTTTTTGCCACATCCTTGTGCTAGTAGTGCAGTCACACATGTAACCTGACATCAAGCAACGCCAACCTGCTTGTTGTCAGCATGTATCTGCCACATGTCACAACTGCCAGCTCACCTGCACCATGTCTGACATCTGCGGCCGGTTGAACTCAAACTTCTCCATCTTCTGGTTGCGGCCCCAGGCCAGCTTGCGGTGCTCCACAGAGTTGACCGCGTTGACCATCTTCTCCAGCATGACCACCTGCAGGTTGTGCAGATATCCACCACCAAAGAACACAGGTTAGCAAGCTATATGAGCTGACTCATCAACATAGTTGACCGCGTCGACCATCTTCTCCAGCATGACCACCTGCAGGGTCAGCATGCATTTACGCTTGTGAAATCAAGTGAGTGCAGACTGTGCATGCTGCCCCAAAAGCACCAACGCACTGATGATATTATCGTGCGAAACAGTCACAGAACACGTGCAGCGGGCACGCCCTGAGTGCATAGACCTAGCAAGCAGTGTGGACATGCCGCCCTCACAAGGTTGCTTTGTTTGTCGCACCTTGGCCAGTAGCTGCCCCGGGGCCTTGCTGCTGCGCTGGCCCCCGCTCTGGATGGTGCTCTGCCTGCTCCAGGTGCCCAGCACTGCAAACGCGTTGCGCCAGCGCAGGCGCGCAAGCCTGCACATACCAGCACAAACACACGTCAGCCACTGGCAGCTGCAGTTTATCAAGGTCTTCACAGCTGGCGCCACTTGCACTGTGACACGCAATTGCGATCGCACAAAGCCGTAGCCTGGCAGCATCGCAACCCCTCGCCCATTGAACGCCCCTACTGCTGCTCATCCGCCGCATCGTAACCTCAAGGTGTACATGGTGCTCGGAGCGAGTCGTTGTCTATGCTGCGCTAGAGGCTGCCTCAGTGCTGCACTGCATGCCTGGCGCCTCACCGCTTGCGTGTGAAGGCCTCCACAGCCGCCACCTGGCTCTCAGCCACCTCCAGCCGTGCCCGCAGCGCGCTGTTGTCTGCCGAGGAGCCTGCTGCTGCCGCCTGCGCCTCCTCAAGCTCCTTGCGGAAGCGCATCGCCTCGCGCCTGCACAGCAGCGCACAGGTTGCAGAGCAGCATTTGAAACGTTGAGCAAGAGCGGAACCAGCCTTGTACGCATACAGCTTGTGCATCCGCAGCTCAATCGCAACGCTACCTGCAACATTATGCTCCTTGCTTGATGCCAGTCACATTGCTCGGAATGCTGAGTCCTGCTTGGCTTCCTCAGGGTGGAATCTACAATGTACGCTGCACTAGTTGCTACTATCCTGTGCAATTATCAAAAGCAATCCTACCTCAGGAAGTCCACACCCTTGAGCTCCTTGGCCAGCTCCTGCTGGCCATCCACCAGCTTGCTGTTGAGCCGCAGCAGCTGCCTGTTCTGCGCCTGCAGCTCAACCAGCGCTGACTCAGCAGCGCCCATGGAGCAGTTCCAGGCACACACCAGCGCACGGCCGCGCTCCACACAGGCCACCTCCACCTGCGGAGTGCGTGCAAGATAGAGGGTTACATCAGTGTGTTCTTGCTAAGTTGTCTTGTGCATAAATGGCACAGCAGTTCCTAAGGCAAAGGGTGAAGTGAAGTATAATGGGCAGGAGTCGGGCGTGCCTGTGGTGACAGGGCTCCCCATCTGCTTGACGGGGTCACATAACATATCTGTGAGGATCCTGCTGTCAGGCTCCACCAAGAGCAGTGCGTACCAAGAACTTCCAGCAAAGGCAACAATGGATTTGACATTGAACACTTGCAGAGTTGACTGGCTAAAAAAGGACCCACCTGGCGGACCAAGTCTGCCATGCACACCGAAGCTGAAAGCGCCAGGCCATACAAGCTGCTGAGCTCATGCGGCTGCTTCAAAAGCTGCATAGCCGACACTGAGCCATCTGCTGCTGCATCCGCTTCTGCCCTCGCGCTCTGCTGCTCGTGCGCTGGCACTGCAGCACCGTGCTTGGGACTGCTGGCCCTCTGCTCCGCTGCTGCTGCTGCTGCTGCAGGTGGTGACGCTGGTGGTGTTGTCTGTTCCGGCGGCTTGCTGATGCCACTTTTCAAGCGACTGCAGCCAGCTGCACTGGGGCTCCTGTCACGGCTGGTGTTGGGGCCAGACGCAGCTGCAGCAGCAGCACACGGAGACCTAGGCGTATGCATTGCTGAGCCAGCACCAGCAGCGGCCCCAGGGGCACCAGGCGTGCTGGCTTTGAAGCTGCCTTGCGGATCTTCGCCACAGCTGCTTTTGCTCAGGGCTGTAGAGCTGCTGCATCTGCTCTGCCTCTGCCTTGCAGTGCTGCTGCCGCCAGTGCTGGCCATGCTGCTGCGGCAGATCTGCTGCTGCTCCTGGCTGGGCTGGTGCTCAGGTGTTGCTGCTGCTGCTGCTGCTGCTGGGCTCGCATGTGCTGCTCCACTGGCTGAACTCAGGCTAGATCTGCTGGGGCTGCCCAGCTGTGTGGGTCTGCTAGAATGTTGGCTAAAGCTCTTCATCTCAGTTGTGACTGCTAGGTTCCCAAATGACGCCCGCATTGCACTGCTGCATCTGCTGTTGGCAGCAGCAGCAGTAGCAGCATCGGCCGCCCCAGCTGCTGCATCTTGGACTGCAATGGAGTCCTGATGCACTGCCCTGCGCAGTGGCGACTGCCTGCTAGTGCTGCTGCCGCTCTGGCTTGCAGGAGGGCTGCTAGCTCTAGCTCCAAGCAGCTGCGGCTGCTGCTGCAGCTGGCTGCTGCAGTGCTGCAAGCTGGCACCTGCAGCTTCAGAGTCGCCCAGCCAGCTTCTGCTGCTCCTGTTAGTGCCAGGCGATTGAGGTGACTGCAGGCCAGAGGAACCAATCTCACCTACAAGCGCCTGCAGCTGCAGCTGATGCCGCAAGCTGCTGCGATGCTGCTGCTGCTGTGCCGCCTTCTGTAGCTGTTGTTGTGCTGCTGCTTTGGCAGATGCATCTGCCAACTCTGCTGCAGCAGCTGCTGCAGCCCCTGCGCTTATGCCAGGCGCAAGTGCTGATGGACAGCGTAGTGATGCAGGTGCCACTGCTGCTGCAGCAGCTGCTGCAGCTGCTGTTGCTGCTTCGCCTACTTGCACATTGGCCTCCTTGATGTGAATCAGGCTGGCCATCTTGGCAGCTGTTGTGCTGACCTCGCTTGAAGTCATGAGGCTGTCTAGGGCTTCTGCCATATCAGAGCCCAGCACTTGGCCTGAACGGCAACACAGCAGCAAGGATACAGACAGCAAGCATTCGGCTAGCACCCAGCAGTTCTGCCGTCCATTCTTATATCCTTTTACCGCTGAGCACAATGATCACGCTGCGCCACTGTCTGATGCACGGTGCAGA
Organism: Scenedesmus sp. ARA3; assembly: GCA_004335835.1. Classification (NCBI taxonomy): domain Eukaryota; kingdom Viridiplantae; phylum Chlorophyta; class Chlorophyceae; order Sphaeropleales; family Scenedesmaceae; genus Scenedesmus; species Scenedesmus sp. ARA3. Next base: position 31,963 of record RWJK01000882.1, read on the forward strand.
GGCAGCACTTACTGCTCAAGCCGGCTTGCTGCTGCTTGAACTGCCAGCTGCGTGGCGGCCCCTTCTCCTTCAGTGCCTCAGCCACAGCCCCCAAGCTGTCGCTGCACAGTGCTGCAAGTACAGCAGCACGCCACTGGCATGCCTTAGCGACTGCAGTTGCAGGGTCCTGCAAGCAGCAACAAGGCGGTGCCAGGGGCATTGTTGCAGGCTGTGATTTCGCTGCACGTAAGCAAGCTACATCCAAACAAGCTGCAGGAGCACAACAGGTGCAGACTGCATATGGTTGAGGGCATCTAGTCGGCTGGACGGCTGCACAGAGCACACACCCACCTGCAGCAGCTGAGCCAGCAGCTCCTCAACTGCCAGCGCCTCTTTGCGGTTGCTGGGTTGGTCAGAGGGCAGCACCAGCAGGCAGGCATGGCCGGACCTGTCCTGGATGGCTGCAGGAACGGCGCCTGCAGGAGGCGGCGGTAGCAGCAGTAGCAACAGCAACAACAACCAGGAGTCATGTGGCACGCACTGCTTGCAGGCATGTTTCCACGGCAAGTATTGCAGCTGCTGCAGCAAAAGATAAGGCACTGCATTGCTGAAGCGGCTGATTTACTAGGCCATGCTTTGCAGGAAGAGCAGTAGCTGCTGACTGTGCTCACTCAGGAAGTGCTCAGTCCCCAGTGGCAGCCGCAGCAGCATGCTCATGCGCTGCCGCGTGTGCGAGGCGGGCAGCAGGTCGCCAGGGCCAGCAAACTCCTGCAGCAGCTGTTGGCGTGAAGCATGCAGAAAGCAATGTGCATGTCACAACAGATGAATGTAAATGTGTGCCACAACAAAAAGCTGGGCCAAATCCTCAATAGTTAACACAGCTGTTGCTTCAAGCATCTCTTCCTGCAAGCTCTGGCTCTGGCATGCAAGCGAGTCCTGCCGCGGCGCATATAAAAGACGCATACCTGGAAGCCCAGAATGTTGTCGCTGCCATGCAGCACTGCTTGCCCTGCTGCAGCTGCAGCAGCATCGCCCTGCGCCGGCTTCCAGTAGTAACCAGGCTTTGCAGGATCTACTGGCCGCAGCAACCGGGTGTCATCACAAGCTGCTGCTGCTGCCGCTGCCTTAGCTGTTGCCGACACAAAATCAGCTGCCTCGCGAGAGGAATCAAGCTGCTGCTGCTGCTGCTGATTGCTGTTGCCAGCAGCTGTTGCTGCTGCTCCTGCAAGCCAGCTGCCATCTGGCTGCCCACCCAGCTTCCTGCAGCCATTGCAACCAGCAAAGCCGTCAGTAGAAGAGCAGGAGCATCTCTGCAGCACATGATGGGTCCGGCACACCGTCAAACAGCAACACCTGCAGCCGTGTTGATATGACAAAAGCGCGCTGCATCCTGCACAATTCCCCTTTCTTTCTGCAACAGCAACTACTTGCCTGTAGTATGATGCCGGAAGTGCTGTCATTGCTACGCTGCCGACTGCTGGTGCACCATCTGCTGCCTTCTTGGAACTGCTTGCTGTAGGGCAGGAGCGCCGCAATGCGGCATTTGCTGCTTGCTTTGCTGCGGGTGCGCCAGCTGCTGCAGCAGGAGAAGATGCATCCCTGCTGCTGTGCTTGCCTGCTTCCCTGTGCCTCTCTGGTGAGAGTGTGGAGCGGTTAGGCCGTGGCGGCTGTAGCAGGAGCAGCACAGTCAGAGCAGGCTGCAAGGTTAGCGGCAGTGTGTGGTGGTGCCCTTGCCGCAGCTGCAACTCAAGCAGATGACAGCAAGCATGTATATTGCAAGGGCAATTGCCAGGTCTACTGTCAGGTCAGCTACACAGGCTGATCCTGATGCTCCTGCTGCCGTGCATGCAGCAGATGCCTGTCTTGCTCACCGATGCTGACAGTGCTGGTCGTGAGGGCAGCGCATGCTGCTGTGCCGCACTGAGGGAGTCAAGCCTGCACAGCAAACGTAGATTGTAGTGTTGACTATGACATGGTTCAACACAGCTGTCAACTGTGTTTAAACAACAGCTGCATGCTCACAATCTTCCAGATTGTACAGTTGCTGGGCATGTATGCGGACTTTGTGTGCTTACCTTGGCAACAGAGCAGTGGACAGCAAGTCTGCACTGGGCACGGAGTTGCTGCCTCTTGCTCCTGCAAGCTGCCTGTTTGCTGCAGTGTCGTGCTTCGCTCCTGCGTGCCCATGTTGAGCTGCTCCTGCTGCTGTTGCAGTGCCTGCAGGTTCAGCAACGTCAGTAGTCAGGCTAAGATCACCCTTCTTGAGTTCTAATGTCTGGTCTGCTGCATATGTGCTGCAGTGTTGCTGCAGTGTTACGCACCTGGCAGCTTGCTGCTGCTACCAAGATCAGCAGAGGTCCTGAGGACGCTGGGCAGCTCCCCCGGCTTCACAGACGCAATTGCTGGGGTCTGTGGTGAAACAAACGGGTTGCAGTCAATATCACAAAGAGCTAGGCAACACATGTCTAGGAAAGCTGGCAGGGCAGCAGCAAGGCACCTGCGGCTTGTTGCTTTTGATGGCTGGCTTCTCTGGGGTCTCCATACCCCTGCCAGAGTCCAGTTACACGTGCTTCTACCTCATATTACGTGCTCTATTCGCTGCTGAGCAGCGTGGAGGGAACCCCAAATGTGTTACTGTGTTGATGATCGCTTTGACCTGCGATGCCAGCAAGAGCAGTTGCACCGATAGCAATTGCCGAATAGAAAAAATAAAGATCCGTCCTTTGAAGGCGTTGCAGTTTGATGCGGGTCACACACGCACGAAGTCCCGGACAATTGACGGGTACTGAGTCGACAGTATTCTCTGTAGTCCTGATGAGAGCAACAGAACATTTATTTGAACCATGTTACGTCTGTCAGCGGTGTGTGCATGCCATGGACTCCATGGACTACAGCAACAAAAACCCTAGCTGCCGCAGGTGCCTTCGTGACAGCTAGGTGATCCTGCTTGCTCACTTACTCAATTACAACTCCAGCAGCAAAAACAACGGTCTCACTTCCACTTACCGCAAAGTTACTGCTTGTGCTGCTACAGCGGGTGCAGCTGTTCAGGGATGGCACTGAGCCCGGCACACTGTGCAAACCTGTGACATGTTTGGCCTAGCCCGGGATGGCACATGATTTGCATGTACAGCTCAAAGCATGCCATACTTATTCCATAACAGTTGTTTACACTGCTTTTAAAGGGCCAAATTACAGCTGCACACGCCCTGTCAGCGGCGTCAGACGGTTCAAACACAGTGACAATGACAAGTTATGATAGACCAGCCTTCCGCACATTCATAGCACATGCAGCTATGTTGGGCAAATTAGACGGGTTGCCTGACATTTATGGTTGCTACTAGAGTCGAGCTGCGGTGAAAAATGCAGGCCTTGGGAAGATGCTGTTCGCGACCGTGCAGCCTGGCATGCTACGCCCGCAGCTACTTCGTCCAGCAACGCCTGGCTACAACGCACGCCACAGTAACGTGCCCCGCGGCAGCATCTGCTGCATCAGAATCTGCTGATGTGGAAACATCGTACGTATCCCGACCAGTGACTGAGGTGCAGGACGTACCAGTGCCTCTGTGCAGAAGAGCTGCTAACCATGTGGAACAACTGTCAGCGCTCATGGGCTGGAGGCAGACGGTTATAGGGCAGATACTGGATATAAAGGACGCTTTCGAAGCAGCTGATGGTGGCCCAGGTGCTGGAGAGCTGCAGGTGTGATGGCTTCTGCTGCTGCTGCTGCTGCTGCTGCTGCTGCTGCTGCTGCTGCTGCTGCTGGTGCTGCTGCTGCTGCTGCTGTTGCCACCACAACAGTGTCTGCGCACATGTGTACAACAGGTACGGTTCCAAGTATAAGCAATACTGGACAGTGGCTGTGTGTTTCGTGTTACTTGACAGAGTTGCAGCTGAGCAGAACAGCTGTGCCAGCAGTATGCTGCGGCTCAGTCATTTGTTCACCGGTGCAACAGTCGTTGAGCGTGCACAATAATGTCCAAATGCTGTCTTGACTGCCTGGCAATGCACTGCAGAGGGAAGTCACATGGGTGCTCGATGATGTCATTGCAGTGAGTGGCAGCTGCAACCGCCAGCAAAGATTGCAGCTCATGCAACTGCCTGCTTGCAAGGCTTGCTCAAAGTTCCTGCGGCTGGCCATTACACTGCATGTCCACCCTTTGTCGTCTGTTGCTTCACAGGCATGGCCACCCTCCAGCTGCATATGCTATTGCAACAGCATGTATGATGTTTTGCTTGCGACTTGCAACACTGCCCTCTCACGTGCTGCCCGGTTTGCTGCTGCCCTCTGGGGTGGCGTGAGCAGCAGCAGCAGCATGCATGCTACTGCGATATAACAAATGACAAGCTGCGTACTACCCTCTCAACTGCTGCCCGCGGGGTGCGGCTGCCTGCAGGCGTGGTGTGAGCAGGAGCAGCAGCAGTGGCAGCCCTGCTGCTGGCAGCAGCTGGAGCTTGAGCTGCAGGCAGCAGGCCGCAGGGGCAGGCCCACAGGGGACTGGCAGGTGCTGCTGAGGGCGCCGCTGCAGCAGCTGCAGCAGCTCTGGCGGCTGCGGCTGCAGGTGGGTGCATGCACAGCACATAGCAGGGGGTTAAGGAGGCCACCTTTTACAGCAGGATATGTAGTGATCGGAGCAGTGGCTGTTTCTCTCAACAGCTCTGGCAGCTGCGGCTGCAGGTGGGTGAGACGTGTTGTAACACATGCGGCGGCAGCAGAGGGCGCGGTTGTTGCTGCAGCTGCTGGTACAACAGTGACACCTCAACTGCCCAAGTTGTGCCCAAGTTGTGTACAGCACGTGCTGCTACAAGCGCAGCAGGCGCGCTTCCTGCAAGCTGGCGAGAAGCCGTGTTTCTTGCGCATGTGGACATTGCGTTGCAGTGCTGGGTCGAAAATGCTCCACCTCTGATTACCATGCTGCTGCATGTTTTGCTTGCAGGAACGTGTGCCATTCCAGTACCTCATCCACACAGCACACTGGCGGGATCTTGTGCTGTCAGTGGGACCCGGCATTCTCTGCCCGCGCCCTGAAACAGAAGCCATGGTCGACCTCGCAGCAGCAGCAATAGCAGCAAACCCAGCGCTAGCAGCCGCGCCATGGGCAGATCTGGGCACTGGCAGTGGAGCCATAGCGATTGGCACAGCGCGGCTGCTGCAGTCCATGCAGCAGGATCCGCAGCAAGCTGTCCGGCAGCGCAAGCAGCAGCAGCAGGGTGTACAGCAGCCGCAGGTGTGGGCCGTAGACCTGAGCCCGACTGCAGTTGCTTATGCAGCAGCGAATGCGGAAGCTTGTGGAGTGCAGGATATGCTGCAGGTGCTGCAGGGCTCATGGTTTGAGCCCCTGCAGCAGCAGCAGCAGCAGCAGCAGCAGCAGCAGCAGCAGCAGCAGCAGCAGCGCGGCTGGCTGGGTGGTGTGCTGAGCAACCCGCCGTACATTCCAGCTGTGCAGATGCAGGGGCTGCAGGCAGAGGTGGGGCAGCATGAGCCGTGGAGTGCACTGGATGGCGGCCCAGGGGAGGGGCTGGATAGCTTGCAGGTGAGAGGGGAGTGGGGTTCAGGAAAGGGTGTTGAAAGGTTTCAGCGTAACAGCGAATTGCGGAAAGGAAAGTTTCCTGCAGTTTGAGACTGATGTGCTGCTCTTGCAGGCGTGGCATGTCCACACAGGAGACACAGATGCAAGTTGTGCCTGGTGTGTGCCATGCAATTCTCGCCTGCTAACAGCGCTGCCTACCGCCTACTGCTGAAAGTCACTGCGGAATTTGCCGCTGCTGCATGAATCAACATATGCAGGTGATCTGCAGTGGTGCTGCTGACATGTTGCTGCCTGGTGGTTTCCTTGCACTTGAGGTGAGCTGATGTACAAGGAAACCATTGCATGTGCCAAGAAGGTTTTCAAGCAGCCCAACAGCCAGCCGATAGTAGGACGGAGCTCAAAAATCGGCTGTACTGCTGTGCGCAACAAATACTGTGATATGCCTGCGTAGCACATTGCAGGCGCATACTTTGCAGCTGACAAGCTGGCTGTTGTGCACTTCCTGCAGACGGCTGGCTCAGAGCAGGCGCCCCTGGTGCAGCAGCTGCTGCAGGAGCAGCAGGCAGGCGGGGCTGCAGCTTTCAGGGACGTCCGCGTGCACGAGGACTGCTATGGAGTGCCTCGATTTGTGAGCGCCACCAGGAATTGATACATGGAGCCAGTGCCCAGCAGCAGCAGGTGCACTGCCTGGTGAATGCAGCCAGGCGTGCACAGCGGCGGCTGACGTGCTGGTATGTTGGGAGCGAGCGATCAGCAAGCAGCAGTGCTTGAGGGCTCAACCTAAGCCGAGCTGGTCGAGGCATGTGGTGTCGAATACTGTGCCGTGTGCTGCTCACTGTGAACTTGTATTGTTCCTTGGGTCTATGCATGCGCGTTGAGACGTGCAGGAGTATACAGGTGGTTGTATGAAAGTTTGTGTTGGCTGCGTTCATTACGCAAGCGTGCAGTGCCAAAAAGTGGGAGAAGGCGGTGGGCTGAATTTGATGCATTTGATCGGACGGTTACGCAATGCGATGCTAGACGTATAATTGATGATCATTCATATCATTGATCTTGGAAGGCCATTTTTGTCCAGCTTGCTCTCTTCTGTGGTTGCCGCCCAAATCACAGCCCGGACGTTCAGCAAGTTCTCTGTGCAGTGCTGCTGTCCTGGCGCGTTCTTTCGGATCAAACCAGCCTGGTGACACAGAATCGACATGAATTCAAGATTGCAAACTGAGAGGTGTGTTTTGCCATCCCGTAACTGCAGGGCCCGCACAGATGTCGTTGACAGACCTAGCACCATCCAGATGGCTGGTGTGTGCTGCGAAAGTGTGTGCAGCTGCTGACAATTTTTAAGCAAACGTAACAATATTTTAGCATCTTACGCCTGCATGTATGTCAGCTCATAGACACCACCACAGCCATGTGGCAGGAGTGACGCCATCATGTAGTGCTGGTACTGCCGCCTTCACCTGCTGCTGCTGCAGGCCCTGCCAGCCGCCACAGCATGACTGCTGCAGCAGCAGCAGCAGCAGCACTGCTGGCAGCACCCACCAGCCCGACCAGCACCCGCTCAGCAGCAGCAGCAGCCACAGGCAGCCCGTAGCGCAGCTTGACTATGCGGCACTGCAGCAAGCAGCCTCCGCAGCACGTGCAGACAGCAAGCGGAAGTCGGCTGCAGCAGCCGCAAGCACCACAAGCACCCCTGCAGGTCTCGAAACACCGACTACACCAAAGAGCAGCAGCACCAGCAGTTGCAGCAGCGTCACTGGATCACAGCAGGGTTCAAAGGTTGCTGACGTTGTCATTAACGTGTCAGCTGAAGGTCCACTGGGTTGCAAGCCCATCTTCCAGCTGTACAGTAGCCGGCAGCGCGCACTCATCCTAGCTATTGTCAGCCTGGCAAGCGTGCTGGTGCCACTGTCAGACACTGGTGAGTGCTACAGCAACAGCATGACAAGGCTCTGCAGCCAGCAGGGACTGTGCACACCATATGGTATGCAGTGCTTCTGGATGCTACCAGGCTAGTATCCTATGCTTGGCCTGCACTCCTTGCAGCAATCATGTAGTTGCATGCAGCACTATGTTGCTCCCATCTCACACATAATTACATGTCAAAACAACAGCCACAATAGCGACTATCAACTGGCTGAGCGCGCACCTGCCAAGCTCATGCCTCATGCTCGCCAGCAGCAGTTGCCAATACCACTCTCCATGACGTTTTGTCGCTGACCACACACTATGTGTGTGGCTGCTGCTGCCTGCGCCTGCAGTGTACCTGCCAGCGCTGCAGCCCATCCAGCAGGAGTTTGCAACCTCGCAGCAGCTGGTGGCCAGCAGTGTGGCAGTGTACATGTTTGCAGTCGGCCTGGCTGCGCTGTGCCTGGGGCCTGCTAGGTAAGCAGCAGCACACATACAGCATGCTGTCATGAATCTGGTATGTCAGGCAGTGTGGCCGTGTACATTTTTGCTGTGGGCCTGGCTGCACTGTGTCTGGGGCCTGCCAGGTAAGCAGCAGCACGCACACAGCCTGCTTTCATGGTGTTGGTACGTCAGTGAGTGCGGCCATGTGCATGTTGCATTCGGTCTGGCTGCGCTGTGCCTGGGGCCTGCCAGGTAAGCAGCAGCACACGCAGCATGTTGATATGGTGTTGGTGCGTCAGCAGTGCGGCGATGTACATGTTTGCAGTCGGCCTGGCTGCGCTGTGCCTGGGGCCTGCCAGGCAAGCAGCAGCACACACAGCATGCTTCAAGCATGACAGGCTTTCATGAATTTGGTACGTCAGTCAGTGTGGCCGTGTACATGTTTGCAGTCGGCCTGGCTGCGCTGTGCCTGGGGCCTGCCAGATGTGCTTGAGGCGGCTGCGGGATACTAGAACTGCTGGCAGCAGCAATGTGCATCTTGTTGAGTTCATTGACATCCTGTGGTGACGAGCCAGTAGGACCCCGTCCCCCCTGGTAACCAGTAGATGTGTACTGCTGCCGCCTGCCTGCAGTGACCGCTTTGGGCGCAAGATCGTGTACCTGCTCAGCACACTGGCCTTCATCGCCACCTCACTGGTGAGTGCGCCTCCAGGGTAATGTACCGTGCACCACAACCGCAGCTGTCCACGCTGCGCAGCTGTTTGCTGCTTATATAAGTCCCAGCCTTCCTGCCATACGACAGATGTGCAGCACAATCTGCTGCATGGGGTCTCACCATGCAAACAATTAAAAACGTTCCACCTCATGCTGCAGGGTTGGAACTTGCAGGGCTGCATCTTTGCGCCAAGCATCGGCCTGCTGGTGGCGTTGCAACTGAAACCAACTGCATGGGCTGTCACAATTCAAACCTCTGAACCTCGTGCGGCCGGTTTTGACTCTGCAGGGCTGCATCTTTGCCCCAAGCATCGGCCTGCTCGTTGCCTTCAGGGCGCTGCAGGGCGCAGCAGTGGCCGGCTATGGCGCCACTGGCTCGGCCATCATTGCTGACGTGTACGCGCCACATGAGAGGGGCGCAGCCATGGGCATCAGCACTATACCTATGGTAAGCGTGGTTGGATAGGCTTCAAGTTGTGCTGCTCATGCGTGTGAAAGACAAGTCCATACAAGATCAATGCACAGCTGCGCACCTTCAAGCAATGCGAGTGCACACACTGAGTTGGTGGTGCATACACTGCAGCTGTCACAGCAACACTGTGTTTGGCAATGAGAGGGGCGCAGCCATGGACATCAGCACCATCCCTATGGTGAGGAGCAGCGAGGCTGCTGTACCCTGCTGCTTGTGCGCTTATGCACACTAGACTGGTGTTGCACACTATGTGTCAGAGATTTGAACACCCCGTTGCGCTGCGGTTCTAATGAGGTGGAACTCAGCCAGGCTGTGTTTACCACATCAAGTACACCACCAGCACGTGCTCTACGCTGCCAGAAACTGATTATTCTATGTCTTTTTGTTTCATTCTGCTGCTGCTGCTGCTGCTGCTGCCCCCCGCCCCCCCCTCAGCTGGTGGGCCCCATCCTGGGCCCCATCCTGGGAGGGGCGCTGAGCCAGGCCTTCACCTGGCGCAGCACCTTCATAGCTATTGCCATGTACGCTGGCGTTGTCATCCTGCCGCTGCTGGTGCTGCTGCCTGAGACGCAACACTACAGGAGGCTGCGCAAGCTGCAGCAGGCTGACCCTGCGGCAGCAGCAGCGGTGCAGGGATGGGAGTGCATACTTGGGAGTCCGCCTGTGTTCAAGGCACCTAACTACCCATTACAGGTGACCATCTGCAATATTACTGGCCCAGTGGCATGTTGTTGCTGCTGCATTGCTGTTGCCAGGCGGCAAGCATTGTGCAACATTTCAAGCACTCGGCAGATGACCTGCCAGTGCCGCTATCAGGCTGGCTGCCCGGCAGCCCCCCAAGTGTTGCATGTGGCAAACGAAGCACCAAAGCGTTGCTCTGCATCTCTATGTGCTGCTGCAGGTGCTGGCGGAGGGTGGTGTGGTGCTGCACGCAATCGTTGCGCTGCTCAGCTTTGCCAGCATGTTCTGCAGCCGTCACCAGTGTGCCATGTGTGCTGCCTGTGATTGGCGTTGCTGCTGCTGCTGCTGCAGGTGCTGGCGGAGGGCGGCGTGGCGCTGCACGCAATCGTTGCGCTGCTCAGCTTTGGCAGCATGTTCTGCAGCCTCACTGAGATGCCGCTGTTCCTGGCGGTAGCGCCCTACAACCTGAGCCCGGCACTGACGGGTGAGTGCAAAATTGACTTTGTCAAGACATGCGGTGTTTGCTGCAAGCAGCAGCACTGTGCTGGCCTGCTGCAGCAATGCTGCGATGAGTATAGCATCTGGTGAAAGCACAATTGCTGGTTAATTTGCAACCATCCCAGCCTTGCCACGGCAGCCAGTTATGCCGCTGACCCTGCTGCTGCTGCTGCTGCTGCTACTGCTGCTGCTGCTGCTGCTGCTGCTGCTGCTGCTGCTGCAGGGCTCTGCTACATGGCCATGGGCGTAGCAGGCATCATTGCCAGCCCCCTGGGCGGCAAGCTCAGTGATGCTGCTGCAGCCACACATCCAGCCGCCCCACTCGCCCGCTTAATGTATAACACAGCTATCAGTGGCCTGCTGCTGCCATGCAGCTTGCTGCTGTTTGGCTGGGCGCTGCATTTCAAGCTGCACCTGGCGGTGATCCTGGTTGCGCAGTTTTGCATTGGCGCAGCGGCGTGTGCGTACACGCCGTCGCTCTTTGGGTACCTCACGGCGATGAAGCAGCAGGGCGCCGCGGCTGCGGCGGCTGGCTTGCACAGCACGATGTTCCTTGCGTCTGCGGTGGTGAGTCACAACTCCGCGTGCTTCCCGGCTGCCTTGCATATCCGCCTCGCAGATGTGAGCAAGATCAATCGGTGCGCTGACGCCTGCAAAATGCAATTTGGCGGGTTGCATGCATGCTGACCGGTGCCATGTGCTGCAAACGCTCTCCTTTGGTTCTGACACCGCTTCTGCTGCTGTGCTGCCTGCCTGCCGCTTGTGTCTGACCTGCAGCTGGTGCTGGTGGCATCTGCAGCAGCATCTGCGATGGGAGTGGGGGCGTTTTTCAGCCTGCTGGCTGGCCTCAACCTGCTGTCAGCTGCAGTGGCTGGGCAGCAGATCTACAGACAAGTGGCAAGCAGCAGGGAGGCAGGCAGCAGCATGCTGCCGAAGCTGCAACAGAGCAGTGCTGTGGCTGATGATGTGGCTGATCTTCATGAAGATAGGGGGATCGGGAAGGCTGGCAGCCCTGCTCCCGTTGTGCTCGTCGTGGATGCATGCAAGTAATTGATAGGAACGTCCAACACAAAACATATATTTGCATAGATAGTGTCGAATGAATGTGCGCCAGCAGAAGTCCTCCCATTCATGATCAACTTTGCTTGCTCCCGCTTTGTACCGGCTGCGTTGCACTACAACCGGTCTCAGCAGAAGCAGAGCAGGAATTGTCGACGGCACAGTTGTTTGTTGTCAATCCTGCTGGTGCTTTGAAAGCCGCTTGATTGCTGTGCCACGACATTGATGAGATTCCTATGGAACTTGGACAGGCGCCTAATCGTAATCGTTTTCGCGTGTTAGCCAAGACACCCTGCGACTCGCCGACAGTAAACGAGTGCTGCTGTTTAAGCAAACAATCTGGAAGTTGGTTTTACATTTCCAGCCACCTCTGCTCTGCTGCAGTATCAACACAAGCGTAATCTTGTGGCCGGCGCCATCCAGCTGCAATTGCCCTTTTGAGCCGCAAAACTTTGTTACCGGCACTTGTTGAGTTGATCGAGACGCTAAGGCGGCTATGGGCGCTGTAGTTCAGCTGCACAGTGACAGCAGCAGGTGATTCGCAGCAGCAGCTTTACTAGGCTGTTTCGAAGCTCGCAGATCCCCAGCACTACGCTGAAATTGATTATCGTCGTTTATTAACCATTCAACGTGCCCTCCTTCTTCTATGCTGCCTCGCAGCCACCACACCTCTGCACAGCAGCAGGACCAGACACACAGCACCTGGCAGCCAGACAAAACCAAGCAGCAGCAGCCCAACATGCAGCACGACGAAAGCAACAGCAAGGATGCCAGCAAACTTGCAGAGACCCACTCCGGCAAGGCAGCAGCTGCAGCCATGCCAAGCAGCCATAGCTTGGCCAGCCTGCGGTCTTCAAGCTCCCGCTCAGTTTTTGAACTGTATTCAAAGAAGCAGAAGGCATACATTTTAGCTACAGTCAGCCTGGCGTCGCTGATGGTGCCGCTGTGTGACACAGTGTACCTGCCAGCGCTGCAGTCCATCCAGCAGGAGTTCCGCACCACGCAGCAGCTGGTAGCAGCCAGTGTAGCAGTGTACATGTTCACTGTGGGCGCGGCTAGCCTTGGTTGGGGTCCTGCAAGGTACGCAGCAGCACACGCAGTATGCTATTATGGTATTGCGTATGCCAGCCGCCAACAGTATGTGCTGGTGTCGCGTGTGGAGCGCTTGTAACATGGGGTGCTTGCTCAGTCATCTGATGAGTCAGCACTTTCACAGCAGCTGCAGCACCAGCAGTGGTATGCAGCCTGCCACACTGGGAAGTGCCTCATCACAATTTATGTATTCACAATTTCACAATGTCTGAAATTCTCGTTTTCAGCGAATATCTCGTGTTATTGACGCCAGATGCTGCACAGCATCACGCAAGCTTCCCTTGGCAGCTGCAGCTGCAGGACACGTGATAGCTTGACTGTGCTGCTCGTGCTATGCTGCTCGTGCTTTGCTGCTGTGCAGTGACCGCTTTGGCCGCAAGCGCGTCTACCTGGCAGCCACAGTTGCCTTCATGGCAACGTCACTGGTGAGCATGCAGCAGCAGCAGCAGCAGAGGCGGCGGCAGCAGCAGCAGCAGCAGCAGCAGCGGTAGTAGCAGCAGCAGCAGCAGCAGCAGCAAGAGCAGCAGGGGCGCTTGTGGCCACATGAAGCAGCAGCTGCATTGTGTCCAGCGCCACCTTGCTGCAGCTGTGGGAAGGCATTGTGCAAGGCTGATGCTGTGCGCTGTGAAACAGTGGCACGTGGATGCTGGTTTGCTGTTTGTTTGCTGTTTGTTTGCTGTTTGTAATGTAATTGATGTAAATGTTGGCCCATCCACTGCTGACATCGCCAGGGAGCTGCAGTCGACCATTTAATGCAGTGCAGTCCGTGGTTGCGACGATGCTGCTGCCGCTGCCTTTTTCTGCTGCATGACTGCAGGTGTGTGTGTTTGCCAACAGCATTGGACTGCTGATCGCTTTCAGGGCGCTTCAGGTGCGCATGTGTTGAACGCTGCATGTTCTGCTGATCAACAAGCCTGGGCAAGCTGCCTCTCATGTATATTGTCTGGTAACAACTGGTGATGCGCTGCGTGATTGCTGCGTGGTAGTGTGCTGCGTCACATCTGCTGGTTTAGCAATGAATGAGCTTATCAGACGACAAGCTGCTGCTGCTGCTGCTGCTGCTGCCGCAGGGTGCTTCTGTGGCTGCGTATGGCGCCACTGGCTCGGGCGTCATTGCTGACGTGTACAAGCCGCAGGAGCGCGGCATGGCCTTGGGCATCGTGACGATCCCCATGGTGAGGATGCAGCAGTTTTTGCAGCAGCAGCAGCAGCAGCAGCAGCAGCGGCAGCGGCAGTGATGCAGGCAGCTATCTAGTTCTAGGTGCATGCTGTGCTTGGTGCGTCTGGACATGTGTTGTGCAGCAGCAGGAGCTGCATGAACAGGATGTGAGGTCATGCATGCAGTGCAAGTGCTGCTCTGCCACCCCATGCGTCATTCGATTGAATATGAATGCTGCCCCCCNCCCCAGCTGGTGGGCCCCATCCTGGGCCCCATCCTGGGAGGTGCGCTGAGCCAGGCCTTCTCATGGCGCAGCACCTTCATCATGGTGGCGATGTATGCGGCGCTCATCATACTGCCCATGGCCGCATTCATGCCGGAGACGCACCAGTACAAGAAGGTGAGCCATCTGATTCTGATTCAAACAGTGTCAAACTTGAGCAATCCACTGCTGGATGTGTGATGTGTGATTGTCCATGCCGGTTAATGGTTTGCTGCTGTGACAGCCGCATAGCGCAACGTGCCGCTGTTCGCATCGGGGTATCCGGCCTGCTGCGCTTCGGGCTGCCCCTTCCCGCTGCGAACATCCCTTTCCTGCCTGCTAACTAATCCGCATCCGTTTTTTCTCCCTGCGCGCAGCTGCGCCGCATGCACAAGAGGGACCCTGAGGCCGCAGCAGAAGTGGAGGAGGCAGCAAGCATCTTCTCAACCCCGCCAGTCTTCAAGGCGCCCCACTACCCGATCAAGATCCTGTGCGAGAAAGACATTGTGCTGCACGCAATTGTGGCGCTGCTGCTGTTTGGCAGCATGTTCTGCAGCATCACTGAGCTGCCGCTGTACCTTGCGGCACCACCTTACAACCTGAGCGCAGCAATGATTGGTGAGCAAACTGTTGCTTGTTGCGGTTGTCCAGTGCTTTTGAGCTCATCTAGCAGTGCACTGGTGCGGCGATATTGCTGTCAGTTGTGCATGCGGTGCCAGCGTCAGTACTGGCATGCTGCGCACGTGTTTGTGTTGCGCTGCTGCTGCAGTTGATGTTTCTGTGGCTGGTTCCTGTTCCTGTCTCTGACCCGTATGCCGTCATTTTTCCGCTGCCTGCAGGTCTATGCTACATCCCTGCTGGTCTTGCCAGCATGATTGTGAGCCCCCTGGGAGGGCTGCTCTCAGACAAGGCAGCAGCAGCACACCCAGGCAAACCCCTGGTCCGCCTGGTCTACAACAACGTCATCTCAGGCGTCCTCATGCCAGCCAGCCTGTTGTTATACGGCTGGGTCATGCAGGCGAAGCTGCACCTAGCAGTGGTGCTGGTCTCGCAGTTTGCGATTGGCGTGGCGCTTGCTTCGTATCTGCCGGCGATATTTGGGTACCTCACGGCGCTGAAGCAGAGCGCGGCGGCGGCAGCGGCGGCGGGCGTGCACAGCGGCATGTTCATCATGTCGGGAGTGGTGAGTAGCATTAGAGAAGGATCAGGGAAGACAGATCAAGGCTGTTGACTGCGTGTTGTCAGCAGGACAAACCTGTGAGCCGCCGCCTGCAGCATCTGTAACACCGCAGAATCTGCCTGCGCCCAGCCCTCAACCACCCTGTGTCACAGCTCCCTTTCTGTCCTTGCCTGGTTATGATTTTCAATCCCTCGCGTCCTCACTCTGATGCTGCTGCTGCTGCTGCTGCTGCCTGGCTGCTGTGTACTCCCTGTGTGCGTGCAGCTCATCCTGGTGGCGTCAGCAGCAGCCAGTGCCATGGGCATGGGCCACCACACACAGCTTTCACCAGCATCTGGTGCTCACATCTGCTGCTGCTGCTGCTGCTGCTGCTGCCACCTGCCTGTGTAATGTGTGTATCTGCAGCTCATCCTGGTGGCGTCAGCAGCAGCCAGTGCCATGGGCATGGGCCCATTCTTCACACTACTGGCGGGCCTCAACCTGCTCACCACAGGCGCAGCAGCGCTGCAGATCTTCCGGCACAGAGAGGCCAGCCGAGAGATGATCCGGTCAGCAAGCAGGGCCCAGCTGGCAGCAGCAGCAGCAGCAGCAGGGACGGATGAGGCTGGGGAGTCAACAAGCAGGAGTAGCGGGGAGGATGTGGAGAGTGGAGCTGGGGGTGCCAAGGCATAGGTGGTAGGCTGTAGGGCGCTCGATGTAATGCTGTGCAGTCTCTGGTGGCATGCTAGTGCGACTGTGCCTCATCTGCTGCAGCATTTGCGGCTTTGCATGGCCTGTCATGATTGTATGGTCTCTCATGATGTGCTTATCAACATAGCGCAGCAATTATTTTGATATATGTGTGTGTGCCGCGCATGCTGCGGGGTTCAGTGGCGGTTGCTGGCTGGTGGTCCGCACCGGGAGCTGCTGTGCAGCACATGTGTGTTGCACTCTTTAGCATTGTTTCGTGGTGTGAGGGCGAGAGTGAGCGGCCAAAGCGTCATCAAACAATAGCAATAGCGCAGGCGAAATTGGCCCAGGCATCAGTGCTTGATCGGTATATAGCTGTTGTATTTCTGCTAGCACTTGCTTGCAGGAACTGCTTGAACTTGCTGGCTGATGTCGGCTGGTGCGTGATGTGTTGCACTTGCTTGTAGCATGCTTGGAGATGGCTTTGAGTCAAACATCCCTGTTTTGTTGCATGCTGCTCTGCTGCTTCTGGCACAGCAGTTGCTGGATTGTAGCAGCAATGTGTAGCTGGCGCAGATGGCCTGGCGTTTAAGGCTGATTAATGCTGATCTTTGACCCTACTTGACTCCCACGCACTGCAGTTGAGCAGCATATACTGCATAGGATCTGTTGCCATGCTGCTTGCCCGGTCTGCCTACTGCATCACCTTTCCATGCGCCAGACATTGATTAAGCATCTAGGTCATCTCTTCCGGGCGGATGATCGGGGCTTGGGTGTGGGCTTTATGGCGACCGCATGGCATGCCGCAGTGCGTGCTCAGGCTGAGCGCTGCCGCATCAAAGGAGAGACGCTGTCTGCGACTCTGTTGGTGCTGTTGGTGTGCTCTTCTTTGTATGGCATGCAGACGTATACGTAGTGGCGTAGTAGGAATGTAGATGCCAACGGCTGCATAGTGGCGGCTGATGAGTGATGTTGCCAATGTAGCATGACATGTACCTGCATAATGTATGCTAAGAATCCGGGCGTGGTATGCCCTGCATACAGGCGTACGCATGCGTACGTACGACAGGCTGCACATGCAGTGAGCTGCACATGCTTGCAATCTGAGGTTCAGCAGCCATGGTGGCCTTTTGGGGGACCACTTTTAGCCATGTGAGTACTCATTATGCTGCATTATACTTGAATTGATTGACCTGGTTGCACGTTTCACCAATTTTATACTGCCGTGAGTGCCAGGCGCTGCTGCACCGCAGCCTGCCATGTTCTCGGCCATCAAAGTGCTGTTGCTGCTATCGTATGTGATTAATCAGTTAAAGTGCTTGACTTGGCTGCACACCAATGACTTGCGTCAAACTTCATGCAGCTGCAGGCCTGTCAGGTTCCTGTCACAGTGATACACACAGTGTGTGCACTGCAGGTGTAATGCTCCATCATGGTGCGCATCTCCAGCTAGTGGCATTGAAACTGAACCAGAGACAGCGGACATGCTGCAGGATACATTTTTCGTGGCTGCTTGTTGGCATCACACGGCGTAAACGGCCCTGGCCAGGAACGGCAAGTTTGAACGACTGTGGTGACTGGTGCTCCCGGTGCTCATGGCGTTGGACTGCATGTTACACAGCGACGACAAAAGCATCGCCGCGTCACATATCATATAACCATTTGAAATCATTTTCTCTGTACTAATATAAGGCGAGCCTCCGTTGTCGATAGTAGTATTGGCAGCAGTACCCACGAAGCCAAGGGTCAGCATTTCTGTGACGGCCGGACCGTTCTATGCAGCATCACAGCATACGCTTTGTAAACCACAACGTTGTGCCTTCAGAAGTCATCGGCGTCTGGCAGGCAGCTTGAACCACTGGGGTTCTGGGGGGTAGTATGGGGCACCGAATTCGGACCAAATTCAAGTCCGAATTTCCTGCTCAACTGCAAGAGCTTTACGCTTTGTGCGGCACTGACTTATGCTTTTCATAACAAAAAACGACCATTTAGACTGCTTCAGTGAGCTGTGGACACCACTCCGTGTTGAGCACCTTGCTTTTGCCTCGATGGACCTCCGCCCGTGCACTGCTGTGCATCGCAGACGCAAAACAGTGATTATTATCAACAATTTTAGCATTAACATAGTCATGAAAACCTAGCAAGGGACTCAGCGAGCAGCAACGGAGCAGCAGCAGCACAACAGCAGACAAGGCCAAACCTGGTTCCAGACTGGCGTGCTTGAACCGTCAGGTCCGACAGCAGCTGAATCTTCTATAGTTTAGCTGCGTACGATGCGTTTTGACCGCTAACTTCCGCTCCAGACGGCCCGTATCACCCCTGTCTAGTGTACTGGCTATCAAGAAACCCCCCCTAGGGTGGCTCCCCAGGCTCGTGAACGACCCGTTAAACAGCACCAGAACAATCAAAGGCAACGTTGAGGTATTTATCTGGCGTCACAGCGTATGCTTGCCATTCGTGAGCGCTGTGATTTGGTTGGACTCTGGCAG
>RWJK01000883.1:0-17048 GCA_004335835.1 Scenedesmus sp. ARA3
CCTGCAGTGACGGCGGATGTACAGCAGACATGTCAAGTGCCAGTTCATGATATTTGATGAGCGCCTTGTAGGCCTCCTTGAAGAACGCCTGCAGCAAAACAAGTTGGCAGCAGCTGTTAGTTTGCATCTGAGGCGCATGGCATGTGTGACTGATGTTGTGGCATTTGGTGCGCGCCTTGTAGGCCTCCTTGAAGAACGCCTGCAGCGAAACAAGCCAACAGCAGCTGCTTATTTGCATCCGAGGCACATAACATGTGTGACTAATGTTGTGGCGTTTGGTGCGCGCCTTGTAGGCCTCCTTGATGAACGCCTGCAGCAAAACGTCAAAGTCAACAGCAGCTGCTAGTTTGCATCTGAGGCACATGACATGTGTGACTGATGTTGTGGCATTTGGTGCGCGCCTTGTAGGCCTCCTTGAAGAATGCCTGCAGGGGGGCGGTAGCGTTACCAATTGTGGGTTTGGCTAGCTGGCATTTGATGCACGCATTGTAGGCCTCCTTGAATAACGCCTCTGGGCACAAATGGAACGGCGCGTCACACCACAGCACAATAACACATGCCACACCACTACACATCACAACATCATTGAAGATACGTATCATATGCATCTGTATACATTGCACCTGACAAGGGTACAAACACGGCTACATAATTGTCATGCCCCTGTCTCAGGCGCTTGATGGGCCCGTCCAGGTCCATGTTGGGGTGCCATGCCGCACCGCACCGCACCACACAACACCGCAAGACAGATGCCACGCCACCACACACTACACTGCCATTCAACACGCATTGCAGTTGCCAAATTATATGCATGGTAGTCACCTGCTGCAGGCGCTTGATGGGCCCGCCCAGGTCCACGTTGGGGTCCTCATCAACAGCCCGACCGCACCACATGCGAAAGGAACCACAAGCACCACACTACCTCTGATATGTCTGTCAACGCACCTGCCGCAGTCGCTTGATGGGCCCGTCCAGGTCCACATTGGGGTCCGCGTCAATAGCCCGACCACACCACTTGGCACAAAAACCACAAGCCACTAGCGCTATCTCAACCATCCTGTCAATCTCTCACCTGCCGCAGGCGCTTGATGGGCCCGTCCAGGTCCACGTTGGGGTCCTCATCAATGGCCGCCAGGAAGCCGCGCAGCTTGGCCAGCGCTGGCTCCACGCTCATGGGCTTGTCCTGCAGCAAGGCAGCCACGCGACCAAGGATTTACAAAGCAATTGCAAATTGCAATTTATCTCGGCCACAGTTGTGCAGCTTGGCCAGCGCGGACTCCATGCTCATGGGCTTGTCCTGCAAGGCACGTGGCATGCATTGCAACCACAAACAATGAAGTCACCCAGCCAAAATGGTGGATGCTGTTTCTGCACGTAACATGGCAAGCGACATGGAGAGACGGAGTTGCGCAGCTCCGCCAGCGCTGCCTTCTGCGCATGCGCTTGTCCTGCAGGACAGACACAGAGTGGAGCAGCCGCCACACCATTGACAGCAGCAGCAGTACTCCTTGAGGCTACCCAGGCCTGCACAACCCCACTCACCTGCGAGTACTCCCCGATGCTGGAGATGAGCTGCACCACGCTCCCCACCATTGCACAACAGGAGAGCGGCGCAGCGGCTGCCGCCAACTTGCCGCATTACTCCAAAGCGCCCCCACTCACCTGCGAGTACTCCTCGATGCTGGAGATGAGCTGCACCACGCTGCCAGCAACAGGCCAAACACGCACGGCAGGCTGATTTGCACAACACCATGCGCCTCCACAGCACTGACTGCTCACCTGCGAGTACTCCTCGATGCTGGAGATGAGCTGCACTACGCTCTGGCGCTTGCGGTAGGGCCAGCGCGGGATGCCAAACTTGCGGCAGTAGTGCTTCAGCATGGTCTGGCCGATGCCCAGGTGCTTGGCAGCCTCCTCAATGGGCAGGTTGAACACCTGGCGGGTGGGATTGAGGGGTTTGCGGGGGTGTGAGGAGGCAGGGGTCAAGATAAGTCGAGTGTTGTGTTGTGACAGCAGTGCATGTTACAGCAGTGCTTGGACGCCTCCTCGATGGGCAGGTTGAACAGCTGGCAGCAGGCGGGCAGTGTAAGGAGGCAGGGGCCAAGATAAGTCTAAGTGTTGTGTTGTGTGAGCAGTGCATGTGATAGCAGTGCTTGACCGCCTCCTCAATGGGCAGGTTGACATATGGTAGCAGGCATTGTGAGGAGGCACGAATCAAGTTGAGTGTGTTGTTGTCGAGGGAGGGTATTGTCAATTGCTGCTGAGCTTAGCATGGCGGCTGGTCAAATATTATGCTTAGCACGCAGTTGTCCCGCACCATCACTAGTGCTAGACGAGCGCACACACGAAGTTTGTGCTGCAGCTGCGCCACTGACGCACCTGCTGCAGCACCTCGCGCGTGTCCATGTGTCGCCAATGGCAGCCAACACATCAGCAGTCGCGTCAAGCAACACCATACTTAACACTTGGCCTCACGCACGCACCTGCTTCAGCATCTCTCGTGTCACCATGCGCTCAGGCAGCACGCCGTGCCGCCGCACCATGTGGCTGGCGCCGCCATCATCCAGCCCCAACCTCCCCCCAGGCCCCATGAAGATGCCCTGCTGGCTGGCCAGCTGCAGCTGCATCAGCTGCAGCTGCTGCTGCAGCTGCAGCTGCTGAATCTGCTGCTGGATCTGCAGCTGCTGCTGCAGCTGCGCCAGCTGCTCTGGTGTTGCCCCAGTGAGCCCGGTCAGGCCGGCAGGCAGCTGCACTGCGCCGGTGAGGCCTGGCATGACAGGGATTTGCGCAAGGTGCACCTGCTGCTGTAGGGCTAGCTGCAGCTGCTCCTGCATGCCGCCGTCCGGAGCCAGCTGCAGCTGCAGCTGCGGCGCGGCAGGGATCAGCATGTTCACGCCGTTCACATTCACAACAGTGCCTAGCGCAGTTGCAGCTGAGTTGGGGTCGCCGCCGTGCTGCTGCTGCTGCTGTAGCTGCTGCAGCTGGCCGGCCAGGTGCAGCTGCATGCCGCCGCTTGCAACAGCTGCCGCTGCAGCTGCATCTAGTCCAGCCACACCTCCCCCAACGCCGCCGTCTGCCCCATGTCCCGCCAGTGCCACCTCTTGCCCTTCTATGCTGCCATGCTGGACGTGCTGCTCGTGCTGCTGCAGCTGCTGCTGCTGCTGGTGGTGGTCGTTGTCCTCCAGTCGCATCCTCTTCACTTGGCGCTCACTTCCATCATCTTCCCCTGCAAGCTCATGCTGCCCATGGTGGTCATCACCCTGCTGCTGCTGCTGCATCCCGTACTCGCCAGCAGCAGCAGCTGCTGCCGCTGCAGACCCGTCGTCCTGCAGGCCCTGCTGCTGCTGCTGCGGCGCCGCCACTGCCGCAGCAAGCTCTCCACCCGGCAGGTGCACCAGCTGCAGCGCCTGCACCCCAGGCATCCCAGCACCAGTAGCAGCATAGCCCTGTCCAACAGCAGCAGCAGCCTGCAGCTCCTGCAGCCTGCTGAAGTCAATCTGCAGCAAGCCCTGATGCCCTCCCAGCCCCTGCATACCCAGCGGCAGGCCCTGCAGGCCCTGCAAGCCAGCAGCCCCAGCCAGCTGCAGCACATTGCCTGCTGCATCAGTGATAGCCCCACCCGGTGCCACATTAATCGCCAAATGCGGCTGGCCGTTTATGTCCAGCATGGGTGCTGTGCTAGCACCTAAACTGCCAGCTGGCAAGCCTTGCAGGAGAGTTGCATTGCTGCCGTCCGCCGCTGCGTTGGCAGCAGCAGCGAGGCCCATGCTGCCGCCTGCTGCTGCTGCTGCCGCTGCTGCCAGGCGCTGCTGCTCCTCCTTGGGGTTGCCGGCCATGGCCAGCAGGATGTCTGCCACTTCGCCGTCTGCTGCTGGTGCATCTAGTGCGGCCTCGCCTGTGGGGCAGCACGCAACGCAGTAGATACAGCAGACACAGTAGATACAGTAGATGTCACTGAGAAGCAAGCACAGATGTGTGCAGGTATTGGTGCCACTATCTCAGGCCTAGGGCAAGAGGAGATGAGGCTGCTGGGGGGACCAAGAGAAAACAAGGGGTCCCTTTTGGCAGGAATGCTTGACATCTGGCAGCCACACCACCCGCATCTCATGGTTGCAGCAGTCGCAACCAGGGTACGCGACGAATGCGCCACGGGTGCAAATGACTACCAAGGTCCTGCGTGTACCTGGTCAAGTACTGCAACAAACCAACACGCAGCACACACCACAATACTGGCTTGCAATGCTGCAAATGCATCACTCACCAGCCTTGCGCTTCACGCCCTGCTGCACCTCCTGCGGCATCATCGCTGCATCTCCAGCGTCAGCCATCGCTGCCTTCTGCTGCTGGGGTGCCTCCGCTACACCCGCCACTGCAGCGCCAGCTGGCTCGCCCTGCTGTAGCATGCCTGGCTCTGGCGCTGTGGCCTGTGCGTCCACGCCGCTACTGCTTGGCAAGACATCCATGTAGGAGCCGTTGCCTGGCTGCGGCGCATGCTGCAGCTGCATGTGTGCTTGGCTGCTGTGCTGCTCGTGGTCTGCAGCTTCCGGGCCTGCCTGCACTGCAGGAGACATCAGCCGCTGCAGCAGCTCATTGCTGCCGAGGCTGCCTGACAGAGCCGCAAGGTCCCCGCCACTGCTGCCCAGGGCGCCCGTGAGCTGCGCCAGCTGCTCGGGTGTGAGCACGACATGCTGCACTACGCCTTGCTGCTGCTGCTGCTCCTGCGGAGGCTCCTGCTGCTGCAGGTGATGCTGCCCCTGCTGCTGGTCGTGGAACTGCTGCTGCGGCTGCTGTTGGTGGGAATGGTACGGCTGCTGCTCGTGCGGCAGGTCCTGCGCCTGCAGCTGCTGCTGCTCGTGATGCAGCTCGTCGTGCACGGTGTGGGGGTCCTGCTCATGTGGGAAGTGCTCGTGAAAGGCCTCATGCTCATCGTGGTGGTGCTGCAGCAGCGCCAGCTGTGCTGCATCCAGGTGAGGTGGCTCTGGGTGATGCTCATCATGGTGGTGGTCCTCGTCCTGCAAGGCTACTGACATGTCTGGCCAGCCGTGGTCATCGTGCGCGGCAGCTGCTGAGGCTGGTAGGTGCGCCTCCATGGCGCCGCGCTGCTGGAGTGCGCCTGCTGCTGCGCCTGTGGTTGATTGCAGCTGACTGGCGAGTTATGGTTAAGCTGCAGCTGCAGATGCCCGGGTGGGCACAGCGCCCTGGGCGCAAAGTTCCTGCAGGCAAGACATGTGCCACCCACCCTGCCGACATCAACAACATGTCTGAGGGGTACAGGTGTGATGTGCCCCAAAGCCGACAGGCCATGGTCATGTGCCGAAGCACACACAGACGTACTGCATTTATGCATCTCTGCTTTGCACGAGCAAGCACACTGCATTACATGCCCTGCCACTGTGCCACTTTGCTGTCCTGTGCTTGTGCGGCAACCCAGGGCAGCGGCCGACCCGATAGCATGCTGTGGATTCTTCACTGCCATGACAAGCATACTCATAAGCATGGAGAGCACCTGTCGGCCTGGAAGCTACACGGCCAGCGACGGTCCGACTTTTGTCTGCTCAGTTGCCTCTCACCTTGCCCGACAACGCCTGTGAAAGCTGTGCTACGCGGCACTGCTGAAGGAAGGCATCAGTTGCCTGCACTAGCAAGCTCTACGAAGCCGTGCAACAAAGTCAGCCTGCAACAGACTTGCTCTTCCGTCCGCCTCTTAGTGTTGACTGCGTATCCAACCGCAACGCAACGTATAGCCGGTTTGCATGCTTGTCAGCTTACGAGGTAGTGGGCTCGAGACAGTGAGAACTGTCAGCAGTTTCGGTCTTTGCATTTGCGGTATGGTGTCCTGACTGGATCTTAAAAGCAATTATGTTGGTAGTTTATTTCGCTGTTTAGCATAAATAATGTGCAAGCGCGAGTTGTGGAAGCCTGCCACGTGTGTGCTCCACTGCCCCCTGACCTATGAGTTCTGTTCAGCAGCATTGGCTCTCTGCCCTGCCCAGGTGGAGTCGGACACACTGCATGCAGCCGGAAGACATAGTGATACCTATGCAATAAATCGTGGCACTGCTGTTGTGGTGTGTGAAGGGGTGCTTGTAATGCTGTCTGGCTTGACACATTTGCGCGTTTGAAGTGCGTGCTGAGGCTGACGGATGCCATCTATGTTCACAGCAAACCACATGCTGCCAAACAAGTACAAGTATTGGCTGCTTGGTCGCACTGCACGCTCGTCTTTGCATGCCATCCACAAGTGCCTGGCATCATGCAAGATCTGTCCAATGTTGAACTGTGAGAAAAGACACCACACTGCAGGCAGGCAATTCACGTCCGGTACAATTGATCCTGGGGCACCAGGTGCAGGCAAGCAATGAATTCTTGCACCTGTAGTGTGTCCTGCCTGAGCAGTAGAGCCATCAACTGTGGGGGATGCCATGCAGCGAGGACAGTGCGGCACACCAATTTGGGCTTCATTGCGCAGCATGAAGTGCCCAGACGACAGTTGTTTTCAGCCAGCTGTACAAAGCATTTTCTGACGCCCGAGTCTGCTGCCTCTCAACAAAGCGACTTGCAGCACATGCCACTGGACGTGAATGACAGGCCAGCCTGACTGTCAATGACTGTCAGTGTCAGCACCACTGACACATGTCGGGCGATGCCCTGGCGGTCCTGCCAACACAACAAAACCTTTAAAAAACAGTTTCTCGCAACGCTGTTGCAGAACGGTAGGGAGCTTTGCAGTCACCACTGAGCAAGCCACAGATGGCACCAGGCAGGACAGTGCCCTGGTGCTGCTGGGAAGAATGGCAGCTCGTGAAGAGCTGGCTGCTGTCGCAATCGCACTCCAATATACGTCGTGGCATCCGTAGGGTACGCAAGCTTGGGTTCTGACTGCTGCAAATCGTTTGCGGTGCTGCAAACCCGTTTCGCGGAGGCCGGCAAGCTCACTTCGCACTGCTGTTGCTGCAGGTGGAGGCATGGAGGGCACGAGGTCGTGTACCTTTAGGTGTCGACATCACTGCATCGCTGCTGGAAACAGCCCTGTGCGACCCCGCCTTTTGGGGCCAGGCAGCAGCCAGTGCTGCTACTGCAGCAGCAGCAGCAGCAGCTGCAGGAACTGGGCCAGCTGCTGCCAGCAGCGTCTCCCAGCAGCAAATACGTCTGCAGTACTCAGCAACCATCGTGAGGTATGCTGCCTTCCACCAGCTAGCACTTTAACGAGCTGCAGCCTGTCCTGCAAGTTTACTGTGCCAGCCTGCCAACCTTCCTGCAGTACCAAGAGTGACTTTCACCTGGGTATCTGTTGTCCAGTAGCTGCGTGAACACCTTGATTCAAGCCTGCTTCCATATTGCTTGTAACACACTTGCAGCTTGCTATTTGGCTGTCTCAGCCTCACCTGCAGCAGCATGCAGTTCACAAAGTCCTGACATCCCGCACATCTGCACGCCTCTGCTTGCAGGATGGTCAACGGCATCGCTGACTCTTAGCAAAAGGGCCGCATAGCACTCTCAGTCAACTCTCACTTGGTGTCTGTTGTGATGTGGCCGGTTGAACACACCCACACAACCCCATCTGTGTTTTGCAGGATGGTCAACGGCATCGCTGACTCTCAGCAGAAGGGCCGCGTGGCACTCTCAGTCAACTCACTGGCAGAGGCTGCAGGACTGTCCCGCCTGCTGGTGGACGTGCGGCACGAGGCAACTCACAACGAGCTGCCCAGCTTGAGCACACTGCAGCTGGCTGCAAAGCAAGCACTGGACTGGCTGGTAGCACAGTACTGGTGAGTGGCAGCTGCTTCTGGATGAACCTTTTTTTCTTTCAACAGCGTTCCATCTGGCATGGTAGCAGCAGCCTAAACGCCATAGCTTGGCCAGCATCAGCAGCAGCAGCGGCGGCTCTACTTGCGGTTTGTGTTACATGCCTGCTGGTGGATGTGCGGCACGAGGCAACACACAACGAGCTGCCAA
This sequence comes from Scenedesmus sp. ARA3, assembly GCA_004335835.1. NCBI lineage: Eukaryota > Viridiplantae > Chlorophyta > Chlorophyceae > Sphaeropleales > Scenedesmaceae > Scenedesmus > Scenedesmus sp. ARA3. Next base: position 7,957 of record RWJK01000883.1, read on the forward strand.
GCTTGAGCACACTGCAGCTAGCAGCCAAGCAGGCACTGGACTGGCTGGTGGCGCAGTACTGGTGAGCGGCAGCTGGATTGTTACCTGCAGTCTCAACATTTGTGCCTTTTGTTGGCAGCAGCAGCAGCAGCAGCAGCTGGCTGCCAAGCAGGCACTGGACTGGCTGGTGGCGGAGTACTGGTGGGCGGCAGCTGGCGTGCTGCTGTTCTGCTGCTTGTTGACGTTCGTCAGCATATGCCTGTCCTGGCAGTGTCAGCAGCAGCACCTGCAGCACCGGTAGGGACTGGACTGGCTGGTGGCACAGTACTGGTAAGTGGCAGCTGCATTGTCAGCAGCTGCTTCTGGCTGAAAGTGGTTACGGCAGTGTTTATCTGGCATGGCAGCAGCAGCCGCAGCACCAGCTCCACTTGCACTGTTTGTTATTCCTTCCTCCCACACACCATCGAAAGTAAAAAACACTGGGTTTTGTTTAGCAGCTGGACATGCATTTCAATTTCTTTTGTCCTGCAGGCAGCGCCAGGCCGACCACTTGCAGGCCTGCCACAGCCGCGTACTGGACATCCTGGCAGCTTCCAACCCCCACTGCTGCTGCTGCTGCTGCTGCTGTTGCTGCTGCTGCTGCTGCTGCTGCTGCTGCTGCTGCCGCCGCTGCTGCTGCTGCTGCTGCTGTGTTGCCCTCAGGCAGCACCAGGCTGACCACCTGCAGGCCTGCCACAGCCGCACACAACAAATGCGGTGCAGCTTCCAACCCTCACTGCTGCTGCTGCTGCTGCTGCTGCTGCTGCTGCTGCTGTGTTGCCCGCAGGCAGCGCCAGGCCGACCACTTGCAGGCTTTCCACAGCCACACACAACACGTTCGGTGCAGCTTCCACCCCCCACTACTGCTGCTGCTGCTGCTGTTGCTGCTGCTGTGTTGCCCGCAGGCAGCGCCAGGCCGACCACTTGCAGGCCTGCCACAGCCGCATACTCGACATCCTGGCAGCAGTGTACGACTCCTGCCAGGCAGCAGCAGCCAAGGGCTCAGCAGCTGCAGCAGCAGCAGATGAGGATGAGGATGACAATGTGCAGGAAGGACCAGAAGATGCTACAGAAGGGCAGCAAGGCGGTAGCTGTGGCTACAAATCCTCTGAGGGCCGAAAGCAGCGCAAGCAGCTGCTGGCAGAGCTCAAAGGGCTGCTGCCACCCAGCCACACGCCGCTGCTGGCTGCGCTGCTGCTGCGGGGCGATGCGCTGCAGCTACTGCAAAGCACCAGCAGCAGTAGCAGCAGTAGTGCGGCACGCAAAGCGCAGATTACAGGTATGGAGATGCGGGGCAGTGCTTGAAGTGCCTGTGCATTAGCTGGCACCTTGTTAAGTCAGCCGGCAGTAGTTGGTGACAAAACTTTGGCTTTGCATTTGTCATTGTCAGTGGCGGCCGTAAGATGTCGCAACCGACTCCATCCTGCTTGCAACAATGTGAGCTCTGCATATTGTTCACGTCAATGCATCAGCCCTCCTGCTTTACAGCAATGTCACCAACACTCAAATGCGCTGCTGCCACCCACTGCTGTCCCTGCAATACCCCTGCCATATGTTGCAGCTCTCACCTCTCTGAGCAAGCAGTACCCACAGCTCAAGCAGCAGCTGCTGGAGGAGGCAGTCAGCAGGCTGTGCCGCAGCCCTCAGGAAGACCAGCAGCAGCAGCAGCAGCAGCAGCCAGGTGTAGAGCAACCTATGGCCATGGACATAGTAGAAGCCCCACAGCAGCAGCAGCAGCAGCAGCAGCATGAGGATCAGGGTCAGTGCTTAGTTGCCTGGCTGCAACTGCTGCTGGCCAACACAGCAGAGCCAAAGGCCAATGCAGGTGCTGGTGCTGCTGGCAGCAGCAGAGCAGCTGCTGGCTCTGGGGGCAGCCGCAGCAGAGGCAAGCAGCAGCAAGGCAGCAGCGCAGCAGCAGATCAAGCCAGCAGTGTAGCCGCAGCTGATGCTTTGCTGCTGAGTAAGCTTCTGGCGGCAGTTGGCCGAGCTAGGCGGGAAGCAGCAGCAGCAGCAGCAGCAGCAGTGACAGACGCAGCAGATGATGGAGCTGCTGCTGCTCAGCTGCTGCAAGAAGCTCAGCAGCTGCTGGCTGCTGCACTTGCATCTGCATCTGCACCAGCAGCTGGCAAAGCAGGCAAGCCCGGTACGCAGGGCAGCAGCAGCAGCAGCAGTACAGTCAGCAGCTTGCTGCAGCAGCTAGGGCGGCTAGCAGCCCCGATGGCAGGCAGCACAGCAGCAGCAGCAGCAGCGGCTGGTCTGAGTGCAGAGTGGCTGGAGCAGCAGCAGGTACTGCTGCAGCAAGTGGTTGAGCAGCAGCAGCAGCTGCTGCAGCAGCCGCAGGTGTTGCGCAAGCGCAAGAGGGATGACGCACAACCAGACCATCCTCACAGCACCATCTTGCCTGCTGATGCTGCAGCTGCAGCTGATTCTGCCAGCGGTTTGGTGAAGCGAAAGTGGCGCAGGGTAGCCAGCTGGGCCGCTTGTGCTATTGGTAGCCTGCCTAGTGCTGCGCAGCCTCGGGAGCTGCTGGCTGCTTTGCAGGGCGCTGCTGCTGCTGCTGCTGATGGTGCTGATGATGCTGCAGCAGTGGTGGATGGTGGTGCTGCTGCTGGCAGGGTGCCGGAGCAGCCAGCAGCAGCAGCAGCAGCGGTGGAAGAGGCAGCAGCGTATGAAATCCTTGATGCTGAAGCAGTGGACGCGGCAGCAGCGGAAACAGAGCTAGCAGCAGATGCCGCTGAGGCAGATGGTAGTGTGCTGCAGTTTGGCAGGTTCTGGCAGCTGAGCAGGCAAGACTTGGGGCAGCTGCAGCAGGCAGTGAGGCTGCTGCTGTAGTTTCTGTTTGCTGTAGAGTGCTGTCGCTGGCAGTGATGCTGCTGCTCTTGAGTTTGTTGACTGTAGAGTGCTGCGGTAGTGTGCAGCTGCTGTGGATGTTGCTGCTCTGGTGCGTGATGCATCCTGCTGTTGTTTCCGTCTTGCAGTATGCGCGTTGCAGTCTGCCTACATCGCTGAATAGAATCATGCGCGGTGCATGTGGAGGTGCATTGCTACGCTGGCATGCCAGTTCTGCGCAGAACTGTGTTGCAGCAAGTCATGCGGGGCCTGCCAAGCGACCCAAGCACCCTGCTGCAGAACTTCATGCATATGCATGTAAAAGGTCGCACCAATTTTCTCTCATGTCAGGGTATGTAGCGCCATCAAGAGGTTGGTTGATATTGCTGGGTGGCCGTATGTGCACTGTACAGTGGTTTAGAAGCCAGTGCAACCAGTGAAGCTGTTGGCACATCTTAGGTGCATCTGCTGAGATCATAATCACGATAAATGACACCCTATTCAGTGACAATAATCTGATGCGCGAGCTAACTTGTGAATACCGCCAAGTGTCAGGGACTTGCGATACTGCATCGTGTGGTGCCTGCATTTTTTTGTTGGATGGCATGGTCAACGGTCAGTGCTCAGCACGGCTCGTGCTTGAGCTTGTGAAGTATGACCTGCTTGCACGTTGTAACCCTTTTACACTCAGCACGGCGTGCAGGCACCTACAGGCACCTGTAGGTGCAAGGTCACAGTGAACTCCGTGTTGTTGGTGTCGTGTGTAAGCAGCTGCGAGTGCGTGCTATGTATTCTTAATAAGATTTTCTGTGCTATAAAAACCGGAAAACTTCAAGTTTGTCTCACGCAACACACTGCACGGATGGCTCACGGCTAGCGAACCTTGGACAGCGCACGTGACGCAGTATCTGTGCCGACACGGAATCTGTGCTGAATCGCAAAACCTAACATGACTAGCACAGGCCATGGAAGTCTGTCTTGTGCCATGAACTCAGTGCATGCAGCAGTCAGCGAACGTAACAGGCCCTGGGGGAACCCAGTCAATGCAGAATGCGATCTTGCGAAGGTGAGGACGTGCAGCAACATGCAGCACTTTGGTCGAACGTTCAGAAGATACCTCTGCTGCGTGGCCCTGCCACTGATTTGTTCATTCGACCAGCAGATCCTTGTTTCACCATGCAGCTTACCACCTGCCGCTGCTTCTGCTGCTGCTGCTGCTGCTGCTGCTGCTGCTGCTGCTGCTGCTGCTGCCATGATTGTGACCTTGCTGCTGCTGCTGCAGGCTTCCAAGCACAGCTCCCCCCAGCACCATGTCATTCAACAAACTTCTCAACGCCAAGGGCATCAAATGCGTTGGGCCCTGCTTCTGCGATGAGTATGAACCTGAAGGGGCATCTTCCACCACTGGCAGCCTGAGCAGCAGCTGCTGCTGCGCCTGCACTGCCGCACGCCTCAGCAGCCTTGAGCGGAGGATGGACGCACTGCAGGGGCTGCAGATCAACAGCCCAGCTCCTGCTGCTGCTGCTGCTGCTGCTGCTGATCTGCACCCAGCCTTCCAGGGCTCTTGGATACAGCTCTGGGATGGTGCCGCACTTAAGGCTGGCATCACCATCACTGCGACAGCTGTCACATTCGGCTGGCAAGGCCACAAGCCTGACCACTTGATTGAGCGGCTGGCTCCGTATGCCTTTGATCTGCAGCATGACACTGGGCGCTCGCTGTTTGTCCTGCTGCCCTGCCTGGATCAGATGATCGAGGTGAATTACAAGGAGGGGCTGTGCCTGCTGTGGGTGAAGAAGAAGTAGTGGCACATCGTGCCTTTCAAGGGGTGATGCATGTTGGAACATGTGCTTTGAAAAGCCTTTTCAAAGCACCCGGGGTGAATAGCGTGCCGTGCCTGGACTAGATGGTGGAAATGAACTACAAGGCCCTCCTGGAGGGCCTGCGGTTGCTGTGGGTGCAGAAGCAGTAGTGGCAGCACATTGTGCCTGTGGAAGGGTGCTGCATGTTTGTACACGTGCTTTCAGTATGGTGAATTTGTTTGCCCTGCCTGGATCAGATGGTGGAGTTGAACTACAGGGAGAGGCTGCGCCTGCTGTGGGTGAAGCAGAAGCAGCGGCAGCACCTCGACAGCACGTGCATTGCTGCAGCATTTGAGCCAGCAGCCACAGCCATGGTTGATGCCAGGGAGGGGCTGCGCCGCGATCAGTGGCAGCTGCCTTGCAGTAGTGTGGGCTGTGCGCATTGCACTAAGGCCTGAACTGATCAATTGTAACTCGGGCAGTGCCATCGGGCTTGAGAGGCCTGCGTGCTGCTTTGAAAGGACATCAGTTACGAGGCCCGACTATGCACTGTGTTTCACGTTGAGCAGTATGTGCTGCTTTGATGCAGCCGCTGTGCTGCAGTGCTGCAGCTGCTGCGCAGTTGCTGTGATGCAAAGCATGCAGCTGGTGTGTTGCTTTGATGCAGTGCGTTGTGTTGCAGTGCAGCAGCTGCTGCGCAGTTGCTATGATGCAAAGCATGCAGCTGGTGTGTTGCTTTGATGCCGTGCGTTGTGTTGCAGCTGCTCACTGAGGGCAGGCTGCTTGGCGGCAGACCAAGTGCTCAGCACTGAAGCATGCAATTGCTGGGTGCCATCCAGCAGGCGATGACATGATCACTTTTATGAGACAGTCACCTGCTTTGGTGGCTGCTTTTGTGTACTGTTGCTATCTGATGCGGTGTCACCCGGACACTGATCCTGAGGTTATTTTGTCCTCTCATGCTATTGCTCAAGCTATTGATGACGCTGAGGAGTTCTTTTCTGCGGTTTCTTCTGGCGGTTTGGACGATGATGAGTTTTTCTTCGATGTTTCCTCCCCCTATGAGCCTCTCGTTGGCTCTTGACTGGGGTTCCCACTCCTCGTTGAGTGGAGCATGTAATGTAATGTAATGTAATGTAATGCAAGGTGTACTTTGGACTTACTATCACAACAGTTGGTTGTAAAGAGAGTGATGCTTTGACGAGATGATGCAGGCTACTGATGTGTTGCACCCTGCTTGTTACTGTGGGTAGCTTACAGGGCATTTAGATGATGCTGAACTGCGAGCAGTCCCCGCTTGACACCAAACCATGCAGATGCTGATTCGGCCTTGCTGCAGCAGCTGAGCGTCAAGCTCACAAGTTGTCGGAGCCACACCGAAAATGTAAGATGACAAAGCCAGGACCGAAGGACGCTGGTCATGCACAGCTGCTGGTGTGTTGCAGGCTACTGCTGCCACCGGGTTCCTATGCTGCTGCAAGAGCTTGGCGGGGACTGTAAGCCGCTGTGTGCTTTGCAGGTGTGTCCCAGGCGTAACCACCCTCTCCCTCTACTCTGGAATAGGGACAATCATGCTACCCATAGCATCAACGCCATTGGCCCCGCGCCCCAATGGAGCGGCAACAGAAAAGAGCACTACACCATCATGTTTGCAAGCATTACGCACACCCCAAGCCTTTTGAAGAAAAGCAGCAATGAAGCTAGACATCAGTAACCTGACAGAACCCCAAGCATCATCCAACACAAACAGCCCTGCTTTCATGTTGTAGATGGAAAACTCTCCCTTTACAAACCGCTTCACTTTCACCTCAGCATCTGTAGTAGACAACAAGACGCAATTTTGCAGCGCAACCAGACAAAGCCTTAATCTCATCTCTGTGCACAGACGTCTCAGCACAATCAAACAACAAATGTGACAATGACTCCACACCTGCACCACACGCTGGACATGCTGCGCTACCATCACCTCTCCCGCCACCATATCGGCTGGTGCATTCATGTACAGCCAGGTGTGTTCATAAACAGCCAGGGACTGCCTTGGCTGCGAGGCCAACACATGTGTCAACAGGGCAGCCCATGCAGCTGTGACCAAATTCCAGCTGCTACAGCATCCTGCTGCTCATGCATCCTGATGCTGCTGCACGTGAGCTGCTGCTGCACCCCAGCTGCTGCTGCAATGCAGCTGCTGCTGCACCCCGACTGCTGCCAAAACCTGACTGGGATACAACTGAAAGTCGTTGTGGGCACACCGCCTGCGCCCAAACAGTCCATCTTGTGATCTGGGGGCATCTTGTCGTAGTAGGTCTACAGAGTCGTGGCCGAAGTGCCAGTGACAATGCTGCCAAGATCCTGCTGGCCTCATACAACAAGATGTCACCAGTGCACAAGGTGGGCGACTGTGCTGCTAGCTTTGCGTGGCACCTTGGCTGCGAAGTCAGCACGAGTGCCACCAAGGCAGCCCTTGCAGCTGCTGCCAACTGCTGCCAAGGCCAGCTGCTGGTCAGATTACAAGCTGTTGACAAACTTCAGTTCCTGCTGCTGCTGCTGCCGCTGTTGCTGCTGATCCTTTGCTAGACAACAGCCGCATGAGGATTCTGTCAGAGCAGCTGCTTGAACGGAGCTTGACGACTAGTGATGGCACTGCCAAAGGTGTAACTAGCCGTCTGGAGTAACTAGTACTTACAACCAGCCAGTTACATGTTTGCCACATTGATCAAGTACCCGTAGTGCTTCCTGCATTTCTCCGTCCTCCTGCATGTAAATTGAATGGGCCGGTCCTTATCGCCTGTAAACCCTGCCGCCCCAGTCTGCCTAAACCTCGGATGCCCCACCAGCAGCCGTATCACTGCAGCCGCGCCGCCAGCCTTGAATGCTGCGGCACAGGGGCCTTCCTTCGCTGCTGTGCCTCCAGGCTGGCTGCTGCTGCCAAAGCAAAGCGCCACAAGGGCAGAGACAGCAGGGGAGGCAAAGCTGCAGCCAGACTCAACTCTGTAGCCGCTCCTGCAGAGTACAGTACAAGAACAGCAGCAGGTGATGGAGGAAAACAGCTCAGTAGTGGCAGAACTGCAAGCATGCTGATGAGTTGTGGGCATACATGCAGGCAGCTGCAGCGTGGTGCAGTGTGTACTTGTGCCCTTCACACGACCCTCATCCTTCAAAAGCTGCCTGACCAGCATCTGACAGACAACTGCAGTAGCAGGCTTCCCCTCACAGGATTCCAAACCAAGCAGCATCCCACCTGTTCAGTGCATAGGGATAGGTGCTGCGCACGCACACGCCCGGCGCAGCCACCACATGCGCCTCCGCTGCAGCATCCCCAGCCGCCACAAAGTTGCTGAACCAGGCGTATTGGTCTGATGCCGCATTCGAGTAGTTGCCGGCTGGAGTGAAGTCTCCTGCAGGGCAGTACCAAGGGGCCGGCCCCCCTGGCTTTCCATCTTGATCTGCCATGGCTGTTACGGTCAGCACTTCTGGAAAGCGATCAGGGATTGATGTTTGGATGTTCTGCCTGCTGTTGCCTGGGGGGGAGTCCAAAACAGGCAGCAGATGCAGGTGTAGCAAGGATAGGGTGGCAGCAGCATTGATGTGAGCGGGAGGAGGTTAGGTGAGTGTGAGAGGGCGGGGTCTGTTGATGGTGCTGACTGCAACAAGACAGTGGTGCTGCTCTGATGCGCTGCTGCTGTGGCCCGTGCTGCCGCTGCACTGCTGCTGCTGCTGCTGCTGATGCCATGGCTGCGCACCTGCCGCAACCACTACCACGGCGCCATTCTCTGTGTCGCCTGACACGCGGCAGATTGCTGTGTGCAGTGGGTCCACGCCTCTGAAGCCAGCCCCGCAGTTTGGATAGCGCTTGTTGCCAACCAGTGGGGTGCCATCTGTCTGTGGGTAGATCTGCATGGCAAAAAATCCAGTAACAGGGTCGTAGTATTGCTTGCATGGCACTTGAATACTGTCCAAGTTGACTATCAGAGACACATTTGATGAAGCACAATCACAGGAGGGCGGCAGCATGAGTAGTACCAGGTGTTTGAACACTGCTGAACTCTCAAACAGCACAGCAGAATGTTGAAAGCACAGCTGGATGCACACTCACAGCTGAACATGCAAGCTCAGCTCGCGTGACAGCTGCACAGCAACTCTCTACTGTGCAAGCAGGCTGCAGCACTCACGCTGTAGCCACCCAGGCTCAGTGCGAGGTCACATTTGAAGAGCAAAACAATGTCATAGCACAGCAGAAGATGCAAGCAAGCTGCGGCACTCACGCTGTAGTCCCCCAGGCTCAATGTGGAGTCACAGCTACTGTAAGAGCTACTGTAAGAGCGAAAACATACATCAGAGAAAGGCAGAAGATGCAAGCAGGCTGCAGCACTCACGCTGTAGTCACCCAGGCTCAATGTGGAGTCACAGCTACTGTAAGAGCTACTGTAAGAGCAAAAACATACA
>RWJK01000884.1:0-26115 GCA_004335835.1 Scenedesmus sp. ARA3
TTGGCGCTTTTTGCAAAAAGTCAAAAAGTCAAAAGGTGGAGCGTGCTCCACATAGTATCTATCATAGCGTGGGGCATGTGCACATAGCGTGGGGCATGTGCACATAGCGTGGGGCATGTGCACATAGCGTGGGGCCAGCAGGCCCAAGTGCCATCACTCCAGGGCGCAGCGCTGCACAAAACTAAGACAGAAAACATTGTGAACATACTACTGCAGACAGGTTGTAGTGCAGCAGGGCAAAACAAGGTGACTGATACTGTCAGTTTGGGGAGCGCCTGCGCTGGCTAGAAGGCTAATACAGAACAACACCGCAGGCACAAGCGTGTTGGCTGCGGATTGCGTAACACAAATGTACCACCTTGTACAGCGATGCTCACCTTGCGCGTCTTGAAGGTGGCATCTGTGTACTCCACGTACAGCGCCTTCAGGTACTTGCTGCCAATCCTGTCAGGCCCCGCCTCCACGAATGTCTTGGCGTTGTCAGAAAAGTTGACCTTGCTGCCGCCACACATCTCGCCGCCAAAGGGCACATAGTCCCACACCTCTGGCACGGCAGCGATGAAGTACTCGCGCGTCTGCATGCAGCCAGCAGCAGCAGCAGCAGTAAGAGCTTATTGAGCGGTGCTTGCCGTGCACACAAGCATCCCTGCAGCAGCAATGTCCTCACCGCGCAGTCCAGCTTATGCACATGAGCACTGCCCTCCATGTGGAAAAAGGCCATAGTGTGATCCCACCCTCACCTCAAAGCACAGGAAACACACTACACACATGCCCATGCATAAGCCGCATGCCACCTACCCTGCCGTCGAGCTTCTGCACAGGCGTCTTCCCCTCATTGTGGAACAGCGCCATCGTGCAACCCTTACCCCACCCAGAGCACAGAAACACACCACACCTATGCCCAATGACGGCAGGGCCCGTGCATTTGCAACCCTCATGAGCGGTATCTCGGCTCGCTGGGCTAGTGCCTGAGGCAGGCCCGTCCTGAAATGTTGTATTGTATTGTACGGCAACTTTCCACCTACCTTACAGTCAAGCTTCTGCACAGGCGCCTTTCCGTCAATGTTGAACAGCGCCATCATGCCCCCGCTGATGTGGTCGGTCAGGTGGCAGTGGAACAGCCAGGAGCCGGGGTTGTCAGTGACAGCGTCCAGCACATACGCTGAGCTGGCCAGCACCACGACTTGGTCCACCATAATGTCTCACAACAAACAGCCAAGCAAAGCTACAGAAAAGCCACCAAAACCATGCCGATGCCGTCAAGCTCTCACCTTGCCGTCAAGCTTCTGCACAGGCGCCTTTCCATCGATGTGGAACAGCGCCATCATGCCCCCGCTGATGTGGTCAGTCAGGTGGCAGTGGAACAGCCAGGAGCCGGGGTTGTCAGTGACGGCGTCCAGCACATACGCTGAGCTGGCCAGCACCACGACTTGGTCAACCATGTGGCCGTTGTGGGAGAAGGTGATGCCGTGCCAGTGGGCGGTGTGCAGGGCATCTTCGCTGCCCAGGGCGCTCACGTACCAACGCACCCTGCAAAGCAAAGGGATAGGCAATGTTTGATTGGTTGAAAGCTGATAGAGGTCAAAGAAGCAGAGGTGTATGGTGTGCAGGGCATCTTCACTGCCCAGGGCACCCTGCAGAGAGAAAGACAGTGAGAAATGCAGTGGTTGATTGGTTTGAAGCGGGTGAAAATTGCAAGGAGGCGTGAGAAGCGGGGGGCGTTTTGGCCAGGCTAAAAATAAGCACAGACATAGCTCTGACCGCATGGGTGATGCTGTTGGATTTTTCGATGCAGCATATTTAACCAAGCATGCAGCTGAGCTGGAGTTTTCCAAAACCATGCTCTCCTTGTGTACGCTGCAGCTGCTGCGCACTGCTCTCTGCACCCACCTGTCGCCGACCGTCATGTTCATGCCGGGTGTGTTACAAAACACAAAGCCGTTGACCGTGTACTTCATGTTTGACTCGGCAGCATCTTCCTCACTGAGCTCTGCCAGGGCCTTTGCATGCGGCTTGGCATTGGCCTCGTAGAATGGGCTGTTGGCCTCGTTGAACACCTGTAAGATGAAAAGAAACAAGCATTAATGACACATATATGACATGTCACATGTGTCATGTTTAAAACATGCGAGTTGGGCGATGGAGCCATGCGGTGTGTCGGGCGCAGTGCGTAGGTTGCATGCGCAGCTGGAGGACGTGCGCCACCTGTCCAGCCAACACTCCAGCTAAATCAGCTGCAAGACAGCTGCGACGAGCCCTTTGCAAGCGCCCAGCAGCAGCAGCAGCAGCACCAGCCGCACCTGCAGCATCATGTAGATCTCCCTGTCCACGTCAGCAGGCTTGCCCTCATCATTCAGCGCGCCGGGCCGTGCCACAATCAGAGGGCCTGCCAGGCCTGCCTGCGTGTCCCGTACCACATCAACAGTGGAGCGGTACACCCAGAGCTGCGTGGAGGGGCCATCCTCTGCGGGTCCTGCAGAGGCAGGCACATACCACCTGCACATGCGGACAGCAGGACAGCAGGCATTCCTTTGTGTGGGCCTGCATGCAATTCCTTGCTGCAGCGAGAGCGACAGTCGCTGCTGCTGCTGCATGCGGAGGCCAACTTGCACGTCTGCAATGCCACGGCGCACATGACAGCTGCAGCAGGGCGCTGTGCGCGACTGCCTGATTGCTGCCGACCGCTGCTACCATCCGATGCTCTGCGGCCTGCTCACTGGCACGCTCACAAGCTTAGTGATGTACACTGCGACCACTATTATCTCTTTCTGCCGAGGTTGCTGTCAAGCCTTTCAACTGCTGCCGCCCGCTCACTTTGCGGTGTAGGTGTCGCCCGGATTGACGCTGGGCGCTGCCTTGTCGGCTACGCCGCCTGCCATGATGTTGATTGGGAAGTCCAAGTTGTTGCGCAGCACCACTTGCAGGGTGTCGCCCACTTCAGCATGCAGCGCAGGGCCTGCGGCGCAATTACAAAACATCGATGAGTGCCATCAAATTTTGCATCACCTTGCTGTGCGTAAAGTACTCTTGCAGGACATGGCAGAGCATGGTAGGCAGACGCGGCAACTGCTTGGTGTGTGACTCGGCTGGAGTTTTTCTTGGCACGGCGCCCGCTGCTGTGTGGAAAACATCGTGCTCTGCAGCTGCGCATGCGGTGCAAGTTGCCAACTCAACATGGCAGTCAAACAAGCGGGGTTGTAAGAGAAGCTGCTGTAACCACTGTACCACTTGCTTAGAAGTGAAGCTGCTGCTGGGCTCAATGGCTGCTGCTGCTGCTGCTGCTGCTCACCCAGCAGGCCGATGTGCTCCTCTGCAGGACCTCTGGGCTTCAACTCCTGCAAGCAGTACAACAGCCACATCCAAACGTGGTCAGCGACGCATGCTTCAATTCAAGCAAGCGTGCTTATTGCTTGTCATGAAGCACATGCTCTGCAGCATGTCCTGTGACAGAGGACACTACCGCATGCTCACGCTCTTGCTGATGACTCACAGATGCAACCGCTCAGGCCAGGCCTTGAACCGCGCCGCACCTTGAAGCTGATGTCCTTGTACTGCCTGTAAACTGCCTTCTTGTACTTTGTGCCGATGCCCTGCAGCGTGTACAGCTCTGCTGCGCCTGTGAACTCCCTGTTGTGGCAGAGGTCCCTTCCAGAAGGAGCATAATCCCAGTCGATGCTGTCTGCTGCCAAGTAGTAAGTCCTGGCGATGCCTTTCAGCTGCTTCACGCCAGCTTCGCTTGATGACAGGCCGACTGCGTTTTGCTGCTGCTTGTTGCGGAGGCCGATGGGCAGTGCGATGCATAGGCCGCCAATGAGCAGGCCAAGCAGCAGGCCAACCCCTCCTGCTAACAGCCAGGGGCGCCTCCTGCTGGTGCTTGGCTGTGGCGGCACTGGCTTCGGGGATTCATTATCCAATACGATTTTCAGGTCGCCCATGGCTGGGCGTGTGTGTGCCGCGATCGGTGAACTCGACAAGCAGCAGTGGCGAGTGTCACATGCACGAAGAAGGTCCGGCTTTCTCAAACATCCAAGCAACAGAGCGATCGCAAACCTTATGAACACGTATATGCACGGGATGTGTCTGTTCGAGTGGTGTGCACGCACCGATGTGGGCCGGTGCGGCACACGCTCTGGGCACGCTCCATGCACACGATGGCTGGGCTGGCATCCGAAGCACTTTGTGGTCTTTTTGATGAGTTGAAACCTATTTTCTGGGACAAGTTAAGCCTCCAACGTCCCGCAGTGCCCGGTGGACCCGTTGACCTGCTGGCAGTCAACGAAGTGCAAGAGTAAGGCAGACAGTAATTGTGCTGGTGGTGAATTATTGGTAATGTCTGTGTAAAATTCTACAAAACAGATTAAGCAGGACAGTCTGGAACCAGCAGGCAGTGCTGCTGCTCCAGCACTGACTGGCGCTGGTGAGTCACCAGTGGTGACAGCTGCAGTTGCTGCTGCCAATCGTGCTGATGCAGGTGACTATTACAAACGAAAATCAGGCAGTGTTAGCAGCATGCTGGCGGAGATAACCAGTGACAGGCGCTCAAGCATGGGCATAGCATGGGGGCCACATAGGGCTTGTCATGACAGCACAGCTGATTTGACTCAAAGTGCCTGAGAGGAAGTGTCAAGCCATACGACAGGCTTTATCAAAGATATCATGGTCAGACTGTGTGATTGCTTGTTGATCAGCTTGTGCATAGGCTAGACACACACCGTGTCTCCCGCATCCCGCCAGTTTGTTTCGGTTGTTTGAAAAGCGTCTCTGGTGGTATGCCAACTGTACAAAGCTTCATTCGCCAGTCGTGATCTCCTGCTGTTGGGATCGGTGCTACCATTTGGTCTAGACGATTCTGCCACGAACACACTTCCGATCCCACAGAGCATTCAAAAGCTGCCAAAACCTCACAAATCAACTTATATACACGACGTGTTCTGTCTTCGCACTTGATCAGCGCAGCGGACACCCATGCAGAGGCATGCCAGCTCTCTGCTGCTCCTGCTGCTGCTGGTGGCAGCCAGCAGTAGCACAGCCAGCGATGAGCCTGACAAAAAGCCACAAGAGCAGAAACAACAACAGCAACAACACTCAGATGTGCTAGGGCTGACAACGGACACTTTTGCTGACGTGATTGAGCGGCAGCCAGGACCTGCACTGGTGAGTTTCAGCACCCCCCATCCCACCCCGCCCACCTCAGCCCAAACCCCACCAGTGTGCAGGTTGCTCCTGTGCACAGTCGAGCGCTCTACCATGAAATTGGATGCAAGATAATGTATGTGCTTGTCTGCAGGTCATGTTCATGATCCCGGACTGTCAGGCGTGTCACGCACTGATGCCAGACCTACAAAAGGTGGCAGCAAACCTCAAGGTACAGCAGCAGCTGTGCTGCCCTGCAGCAGCTGTTGCACGATTATTGTGTCAATGAGAAAGTGTGCACCGTGCTAGCAGGACAAGGCATGCAGCATGACACATAACCTGCAGTAGCAGCGCACAGCAGCTTGCGCAACACATGCACACTCTGCAGTGCTGCTTTAGTATGCTTGCGCAGCTGTTGCACCACACACAGACTGCACTATGCTCACGCAGAGCAACCCACCTTAAGTTGCAGCGCACAGCAAAACAGTCAAAATGTGCAGCACATAAGGCAGCGATGCCGCGCGCGTCAGGTGTTTTGAGACAGCTGCTGTGTCATAACACACAACGAACTTCCTTGCTGCTGCTCACAGTACAGCCATCTAAACACCCTGATACACTGCTGTAATGTGCTGTGTCATGCCTCCGCTGGCAGGGCATCGCCACTGTGGCCACCGTCAACTGTGGCAACGTGCACTCAGTGCGGACATGCAGGGCGTTTGGAGTGCATGAGTTCCCCAGGCTGCTGGTGAGGCAGCACACTTAGCGCCTCTTTTGCAGCCATGGCTGGCTTGTAATGCATCGTAATACCATCATTATCCAGTTTTTGCTGTGATATGACCGTCTGCATGGCCTTAAAAGAAACTGCACTGCTGATGGGAGAGTGTGCGGTTGTTTGGCAAAAGCGTGCTGGAAATGGTGTTGCATGCATCAGCAGCTGTCGGCATGCAGCTGCTGTGCAGTGCCGCAACTGCACACAGTAGGATGCTGTTTTGTGCTGCCTAGACATGTATGCCAGCAGCTTACACTACAGATAGTGGCGCCTTGACATGCTTTGCTGCTGGCACCTGTCTGCTGTGCGTCAGGTGTTCAAAACTGGCACGAAGACAAACCCTTACACTGGAGGGGCGATGAAGGAGTTTGACAAATACACTGGTGAGCAGCAGTGCCAGTCACAAACACAACTGCAAAGGTTCTAGCAATTGGCTGAGCAGGCAACTTGTTTGGTGGCAGTAGCATCTAGGGAGGGCAGCAGACCAACAGCACCAGGGCGCAGTTCACATGTATATGCAAGCATATGCATATTTGTGCAGGCATAGGCTCGCTGTGCTGTGTGAGTGCGCTGCTGCTTTGCAGACGCACTTGATGCGCAATGACAAGCTTTGTATGGTAGCCACCTTGCCGCCTGAACAACACTGCAACCCCTGCCAAATTGGATAACACTGCAACCCGTGCTGGACTCCTTGTTACTGCTGCTGCCCTGCAGGTGCGCCTGGTGCGCGTGCGCTGGTGTCTGCTGTCACTGACAAACTGGATGACAGCCAGATCAGCCACATCAGCAGCAGCAGCGAGCACGAGGCCTTCCTGCAGCAGCAGCCCAAGCTGGCCAAGGTACCTGCCGCACTGTGCTGTGCTGTGCTGTGCTGTGCTGTGCTGTGCTGTGCTGTGCTGCGATGTGCTGTGCTGTGCTGTGCTGCGATGTGCTGTGCTGTGCTGTGCTGTGGCTTGTATGCCTCAACTGCCAGATACCCACTGTCATGTGCACTTAACTCATGGTATGTGTGTTGATCACATGCAAGCAATTGCGCTTAACTCTTGGTATGTGTGTTGATCACATGCACGCAATTGCGCTGTGGCTCACCTGTTTGCTCACCTATCTCTGTCTACGCTTCCTCATCTCCCACCCATGGCTGCAGCTGCACACCACAGCGCACCACAACATTTAGCCGTTGGTGACCATCACAGCAATTAGCAGGCATCTCTCGCTGGTCAAGCTCACGTACCTCCTCCTGCGCTGCCGTGTGTCACACCCAGGTGCTGCTCTTCACCGACAAGAATGCATCCAAGGTGCTGTACAAGATTCAATCAGTGACAGTGGCCAACATAACCACTGAGAGGGCTCTTTCTGCTCAACTTATCCTATCTCTGCCGGCGCTGCCGTGTGTTGCACCAGGTGCTGCTGTTTACGGACAAAAATGCATCCACGGTGCTGTACAAGGGGCTGTCCTGGAGCTACACACGGCGCCTGGGTTTCGGCGAGGTCCGCAGCAGCGAGGCAACAGCAGCGCTGCTGGAGCAGTACGGCGTGGCGCAGATGCCTACCCTGCTGGTGGTCAAGGTGCGCCGCTGCTGCTGCTGCTGCCGCCGCTGCTGCTGCTGCTGCTGCTGCTGCTGCTGCTGCCAGATGTGTTGCCAGCAACTCTTCTGCTGAGCATAACTGCATGTGACTTGCAAGCAGCGGCATGAGAGCCAGCAGTTTCAGACCACACAAGCGATTCCTCATGCTGGATGCTAATCAACTGTGCCTACACGCGACTCGTTGAACTTGCAGGCTGACGGCAGCCGTGACGCATACACCGGGCCTCTGAAAGCTGTGCCACTGAGGGCCTTCCTGGATGGCCACGCGCTCAAGGAGCCGCTGCCTGAGGCAGCAGCAGCAGCAGGGCCTGGCGGGGCAGGCAAGGGTGCTGCTGGGCCTGATGGCATGATGGGGGAGGTGGTGCTGCATGCACTGAATGCCTCCAACCTGACAGAGATTGATGGCAGGCATGAGATGTGGCTGCTGGCGTTCTACAGGGCAGCAGGTGGGTGGCGTGATGTGCAGATGTTGTTTAGTGTGCAAGTGGTTGCAGCGCTACTGCATGTATGCGTGTTGCTGCTGGTGCTTTATTGTGATTAGGGCAGCTGGCAGGATTCATGCGTGGCGTTTGTCTTGTAGTATGGCTTTCCCTCGGTGCAGTTGCTGCTGCTGCCGCAGCAAAGGGAGCCACCTGAGCTCAGCAATCCTGCACCATCTACACACCCACAGCAGCACTTCTACTGCTCTAGACAACACCATAAACTGATGTGTTCTTGTTGTTGCTGTGTTGCCCGCCCTTGCTGCAGAGGGCGCCACCTGCTCAGCTGAGCTGGAGAAGCTCTCCTCCCTACTGCGGGAGGTGCAGGGCATTGTGCAGTATGGCAGTGTGAATGCAGCAGCAGCAACAGCAGCAGAAGGCAGCGATGCCAGCCTGCTGCGGCAATACGGCGCTGATGTAGCTGCACTTGAGGCAGATGGCTGCAAGCTGCAGCTGGTGCTGCTGCCGCATGGCAAGGGCAAGGCAGCAAAAGGGGACTATGCAAGATGGGCTGGGGGCCTGGATGATTTCAAGGCCCTGCAGGATTGGATCCTTGAGCAGGTGAGGCTGCAAAACACAGCAGAATCTCTTACAACGGCAGGCAGGATGAGCACAGATGGCGGTTGGGCGCTTGGGCGCATTTTGAGCAGCAGCAGCGGCAGCAGCATTGACAGCAGTGGTGCTGCCTGTTGCTGGGGTTGGTGGTGCCTACTCGCTCTCAGGTTCTTGCAACTCCAACAACCTTCGCTGCCTTTGTGTTCAATGACCGTACCAGAGGTTGGGGTTTGCTTCCATGCTGTTGCTCAGCAGCTGGTTCTGACACATACACACATTCCGCGCTGTCCTGCAGATTCCCGACTTCACCATCCAGCTGTCGAATGAGGTGGAGGCAGATGCCTTTGTCAAAGCAACAGCAGACTCGCTACCGCCAGACGCCATCCGCAGCGCCGAGGACCGCCGCGCACCAATCGGCAAGGTGTTCCTGTTCACCACCAAGAGCAGTGTGCCTGGCATGTACAAGGCGCTCGCAGCGCAGCACTTTGGCAAGTCGCGGATGCTGTTTGGCTGGGCGACGACAGCACACGAGAAGGGGCCTGCGCTGCCGCTGATGCAGAAAATGAACGTGAGTGCGCAGCAAACAGCTGGCAGGCTTTGTCTTATCGTGCATCTATGTAGTTTCAACTGCTTTCAAGCAGTTGGGAAAGGACATGGTATGACTGTGCACACCGAGACGATGCTGCGTGACGCAAATGTTAACGCACTAGGGCGTTCATTGAGCTGCACCTCCTGAGCTGCAACCAGACCACTCACTGCCTATTACATTGCACGCCGCGTCATCATCACCATCATCACATCACCAATGATAAGCCACAGCAACAACGGCATCGGCCCGCACCCCACTGATTCTCACGCCCTGTGCGCTGCCCGGCCTGCTCCTAACTCTCCTGCAGGTGCGCAAGCCTCCCGCGATGTCGGTGCTGCTGCCGCTGCCTCCCAAGCCCATCGGCGACCCTGACAGCGCAGAGCAGCAGCAGCAGCGGCCGCCGCAGCCTGGCGGCGCCGGCGAGATGGCCATCCAGCAGTACTTTGGGCCCCTCAAGTTCCAGAAGATGGCTGCTTGGGTGCAGGGCATGGCCATGCTCACAGGTGCGGGGTCCTGCAGTGGTTTGTTACGTGCTGTACCATGGGTTGGCCTTGTGTAAGTAGTTTGGTCCAGGGTCCTGCAAGCAGGGAGCAAAACAGCAGCCATGCACAAGGTAGCATCTCGCGTCCCCACCAGCCATGCATCCCCGGCCGTCAGCAGCCGCTTCAGCGTACATTCGTGCCACTGCCTGCTGGTGCAAATGACGTATTGCAACAATTCACACCTAGATGGTGCGCTTGTGACACTCTCTGCAGGAATGGCGTACAAGCGGCACGCGGGCGCCACCCCAGCACCGGAAGCACATGACCTCGACATCCACAAGCAGGCGCAGCTGCAGGCGGCATGCTACGACAAGCCCAGCCTCTGCCTCATGACCCTACTGGATGGCAGCAGCGGCAGCGCTGCCAACAAAGCACGCGACCTCATCCGCAAAGTGGCCACAGAACTTGCAGGACAGCCGCTGACATGGGTGGCAGTTGACGTCTCGCGCCAATCATCGTTCAGGCGGGCGTATGGGTTTGAATCCGAGCAGCTGCCGGCGCTGGTGGCGCTGAGCACGAAGCGCAAGCGGTTTGCGCAGGGTGCGGCGCCGTTTGGCGAAGCCAGTGCCAAGCAGCTGGTCACCAAGGTGCTTGCGGGCTCTGCGGTAACGCTGCCGCTGCCGGTGAGTAGGACGGCTTACATGATATTGTAGCCCACTGTCTGCAGCTGATGATGGCGATGGCTTGCTGGGTATAGCAGGGTATTGCACAGGCAGCTGCACACTGTGTTCTGCGCAACTGTCAGGCTTGGTCTTCATGCTGTTCCCGAACCTAGCCAAGATGCAGGTGTGAGTGCAACTGCTTGCCGTCTGACTTCTTTGGCCTATTGTTCTGCTGTGCAGTGACTGACTTTTTGCTGCCCTGTGTGCACCAATGCCATGTCTCTTGCCATGCATCTGTTTCAACACAGGCGCTGCCTCAGCTGGTGGATGGTGGTGAGCCTGATGAGGAGCCAGCGCTGTCAGCGCAGGAGGAGTTTGACCTCTCAGAAGTCATGGCTGAGGAGGTTGCAACTGTGCTCAGCAAGGAAGAGAAGCTGCAGCAGGTGCGTGGCGCAGCAGACGGCGCACATGCATAGTGTGTGCTTTTGAAGTACATGCAGGCTCTGCATGTTTGCGAGGCTGTTGTCAGCAGAGCTCTGTAGTGCCGAAGGTTATCATCCAGGCAGACACAACCGCATTGATGATATACGTAGAATGACATCCGCGAATGCAGACGCAGCTATGCGTTGTGTGTCACACCTGCTGAGTACCGCTTTGGTTGCTGCGTAAGCAGTTACAGACTGTGTACTCTGTGGCATCTTTACTGCCCCACATTGCTGTTACTCCTGCTGTTGCTCCTGCCGCTCTGCTGCACCTGCCCAGGCTGACAAGGAGATTGAGGCAGCAGAAAAGGCGAAGAAGAAGGCCAAGACCACGACCAAGAAGAAGTCCAAGAAAAAGAAGTCCAGCAAGAAGTCGAAGAAGAAGTCAGCACCATCACCAGCAAAGGATGAACTGTAGCCTGGTTGTGCGTCCCTTGTTGTTGACACATCTGTCGTCAGAAGGACCCATTTGTGTGCGGTTTACCAATGCAAGTGTAGACGGCGATTGCGGCACACCATCCTAAACAAGCGCGCGCTGATGTCATCTCAATCTACCACGTATCATAGGACTGCTTCAGCTGCAGCTGTTGCAATGCGTCTGTCAAAGATCGGCTGCAATTGCAGTGTCAAGTCTCCGCTCACACAAGTTGCTCACACCAGTTTTGTTGGAAGGGTCGTTGAGGTAGCTGCCGAGGCCTATCCTCGCAACAATCTTCATCACTGCGGCTTTTTCAACAATTATAGAAAGCTCCTGCTTCTACAGCTTAGGTCTTCGTTGGAGGCAGCACCGGCTAATGGCCTGAGTTGAAGATGCTTCGCCCGCTCTTGTGCGAATACTTTCCGCCTAGCTGGGGTATCCATGCTTGGCTGGCTAGCGTTCGGGGGCTGAGCTAGCAGGCCGACTTGGCTACCACACCAACAGCGCTCCAGCTCAGCACCTTCTGCAGCGACACTGAAGAGGAGAGGCCCCTTATTTGCCACCATGAGTGGCAGGATGAGGAAGTCACGGCACAAAGTGAGCCTCAGGCACAGTCTGAGCAGCGCACGCTACACGAGGTGCTGCATGTTGTCAGCTTCTGCTGTCATCATGCTGCTGCTGCTACTATCATTTTACATTGCAGCCAGTAGCAGCTGTCATTATCACTGACCTATGCTGCCGGGGCATTGCTACGTTGTGCAGGCCGTGATCGTTATAGAGACTGATCATGACAACCCGCTGGCTAGCAGCTCAGGGCGCAAGGCCTTTTACTCAGCATTCACCACATTCAACCTGGCAGTCATGGGCAGGTGCGGTCAGCAGCAGCAGCGCTACTTGTGATTGGTGTTTATATTTAACCAGCAGCAGCACCTTGCAAGCAGTTCATCGCAGCGCTCAGGCATGCAGGCAGCAGCATGCAAGCGGCTGTCATTGCAGTGCATGGCCTCGATAAAGGGAACACCAGGCAGCTGGCAACCAACAGTACCAGCAGCAGCAGCAGCAGCGCCGTACTCCGCCAGTGCTCGCATGTGCTGTCCTTCCTGCAAGAATACTTGCACTCCCTGCCTGTGGTTGTAGCATGTGTTGCACACCTGTCACGTTGCTCGGCTTACTGCAGCAACCGCACCATTCTGTATGGAGCCTCATGTGCTGCTGTTCTTTTCCCCCGGCCAGCCGCCATGGTTTGCTCGGCTTCAGTAACAACCACCCGCTCTTTATTCACTCCCTGATTACTGTGTGCCTGTGCTGCTCCCTGCAGCTCTGTGCTGCCCATGCCGTATGCGATGAGCCACACAGGTGCTGCCATTGGCCTGGCCACCATGCTGCTGGTTGCGTTATGCAACGACTTCACCAGCATGCTCATGGTCAACAACGCATACGAAACTGGCCTGGACAGCTATGAGAGCCTTGCACTGTGGGCGGGAGGGCCCAAGTGGAAGGTGAGGCCAGCGGCTGCAGCAACAGCAGTGTGCTTGGTACTCCGGGTGCCTGCAGCTCCTGCAGCAGCAGCAGCAGCAGCATCAATAGCACAGTTGTGACAAGCGCCCCGTGGACACGGCTGCAATTGCCTCAGCTGCAGCAACGCAGCAACAGGTACGGTAGGAGCTGCCGCAGCGCTCATCACTGCTTGCAGCACTTGAGGTACAAAGCCCTTTGTCCAGCACTGACAGTCTTGCTGCCATCTGCAACTCGCTGTTGCTGTACAGGTGTTCACGCAAGTCACGCTGATAGCGCTGCTGTGGGGCCCCAACAGTGGCGGGCTCAGCTTGATGGGTGACGTGGCACAAGTCATGTGCGACCGTGCATTCGGCAACCCGCCTACGCTAGGGCACTTCTTTGGGCTTCCCACCAGCAGCAGCAGCAGCAGCAGCAACAGCACCCTAACAGCAGCAGCAGGAGCAACAGCAGCAATTACAGCAGCAGACAGTCCAGTTGGGAGCTTTGACAGCTTTGCAGGAGCAGCAGCAGCAGCAGCAGCAGCATCACCCTACGCCTCCTGGGTGCCGGACTCGCTGCTGCACAGCACGAACCTGGGCTGGCTGCTGAATGGCCAGGCGCTAATGGTGCTGATGACGATCATTGCAGTTTACCCCCTCAGCTGCCAGAAGCACATGCGCAGCCTGGAGAGCGCTGCTGGTGTTGGGCTGCTGATTGTGGCGGCGCTGTGTGGGCTGCTGGGCTACAAGGCGTGGAGCCAAGGCTTTCCTGCTGTGGCAAGTGGAGAGTTCCCGCTGTGGAGCTTGCGGGTGAGTTGCCAGAGTGTGTGTTGTTGCTATGAGTGCTATGTGGCTCTTGACTGCTCTATGGTTGGCGGGTGCTGTGGTATTCGATACTTCAGTGCGCTTGAGGGCTGCTGTGCGGTGAACCGGGCGTGGGTGGGTGGTACGGGGCTGCTGATTGTTGCGGCGCTGTGTGGGCTGCTGGCGTACAAGGTGTAGGTGAAGCCAGGGCTGGCCTGCTGTGACGTTTTAGAGAGTTCCCGTTGTGGAGCTTGGGTGAGCAGTGTGGAGGTGGGAGCGTTTTGAAGGTGGCTGCTGTGTATGTTTTTGTGTGCTTGGAGGGCTTGGTTGCGCTAGTTGGCGGCAGCAGGCGAAGACGAATTCTGGGATGCTGATACTGTGGCTTTCGCGAGAGTGATTGCGCAGGTGCTTGGGACGGTCTCTTGAAGCGTCAGGGCTGCGTGCTGTTGCAAAGGTGCAAGCTATGCTTGGAGGACTAGCATGCAGCTGCCGCTCTCTCCCGTTGTCTGCTGTCAACCCTTGTTTGTACCTGCTGCTGCAGGTGACTGCGGACCTGGACCTTTTTGGTCAATGGGGCTGTGTGCTGTTGCGAGGTCACTAACTATGCTTGCAGGGCTAGCATGCAACCGCCTCTTTTCCGCCTTGTCTGCTGTTAAGACTACTGCAATCACTGCTCTCACCTCCTGCTGCAGGTGACTGCTGACCTGCCCGAGGCGTTCAGCCTGCTGGGCTTTGCCTTCTACCTGCAGCCGCTGATGATGCCCATCATCCGCGAGATGCCCGAGGGCAGGACGGGCCGCAACGCGCTCTCCGCAGCCGTGCACGCATCCGTGCTGGGTGAGTAGGGGCTGACAAGGGAGACTATGCAGCACGTGCAGTAGCGGTGCATGCAGCTTTGCTGGGTGTGGTGGGGCAGGTGGATGCGCCTTTTCGTGCCTGCGGGTAGCACCTTTGAAGGGCGAGCAGATCCTGTGCTGCTGATCTGCATGCTGCTGCGAGTATGTGCATGCTGCGACGGAAGATTTGACGCAAGTTCACTTACAAGGAATGAACAAACCACTATTGACATGCTGCTGTGCTGCTGCTGCCACCCTGCAGGCAGCTGCCTGGTGCTGTACGCCTGCGCGGGTTTTTTCGGCGCCGCACTCTTTGGCCACAGCACGCGTGGCAACGTGATGGTCAATGACATCCTGGGGGACTCCCTAGGCCGGCTAGGGTTTGGGGTTGTGTACGGCGCCATGATGCTGTACCTTGCTGCGGGCGCTGCTGCCAGCCAGTACCCGCTGCGGGCCGCGATTGATATGGCGCTGATGGGGGCGCGCGTGCCCATGACGCGGCCGCGAGCGGTGAGTTGCCAGCTGGCGGCGCTGATATCGTACGAATGCATGATTAGTGCGCTAATATGTTCTGTTGTGTATCTCATCCAGGGCGTGTCCCTCAGCGTAAGACTCACCCCTGCCTTTCGCATTCAGTGTAACTAAACGCGTGTCTGTGTGCCTTGTTACTGCTGCAGATGTGCATCCAGGGCGTGACGCTCAGCGTGAGCCTGTGCATCGCGCTGCTCAACCCGGGCGGCGCGGAGAAGATCTATGCGCTGGTGGGCGCGTCCGGCGTGTGCATCGTGTGCTACGTGCTGCCGGTGTGGTTCCACTTGCGCCTGATGCACGTGCGGCGGCAGGCGGCCAAGAGCCAGGTGGGTGCTGTGACACATGCGGCTACGTTTTTGCAGTTTTTGGCGTTGTCATATCCTTACTGTTGTGTTGCAATGATTGCATTTGGTGTGGGCATAACCTGCCATGCGCTACTGGAGCCTTTGCACGTTTTAAATAATACAGGATGCAACACAGTGCAATGACAAGTTGTGGCTGCTTTGTGTCGTGCTGCTGCCTCTCTGCCACCTGTCTGTCATGCAGGTTACTACTGCTGCTGCGTCACCACAGCCTGACGTCGAGCAGCTGGCTGTGCCTCTGCTGTATGCAAGCCCTCATAGCTCAGCCTCTAGCCTAGCAGCACTGGCGGCAGCAGCAGCAGCAACAGCAGCTGGATACGGCCAGGCTGGCAGTGGCAGCAGCAGACTAAGTTTGGCAAGCCGGTGTAGGCTAGCCTGGGTGTGGCTGCGGTCAGCAATGCAGGTGCTGCTGCCGCTGTTTGTGATGGTTGTGGGCATCGGGTTCAGCGCTGCTGCGATGTATGTGGCTGTGAACAACATAATCAAGGGCAGCTGATGAGCCGTCGCTGGCCGATAGTGCTCTTGTATGTTGCATACGCATGTGTGTTGCTGGCCTATGCTGCAGGGATGTGTTGCATGTGTCTGCGTAACGCAGGTCCAGGCATTGCAGCGATGCATTGCAGCAGTGCGCAGCTGCGCCCAATGGGGCGTTGTATACTACATGTTTTGTTTGTTTGTGTTGTGGAGGTGGTGTGGTTCTGCCTGCTTGTCGTCCTCTCAGCTGCTGCACATGTTGGCTTCAGTGCAAGGCTGTGTGCGAATGACACACGGTCAACGCAGGCGTACTGATCTGAACTGTTCTATCCAACCTGCTACAGCTGTTAGTGCAATTCTACGCAGCGCTGTCCCGGCCTTGAGTATGGCTCCCCTGTTGCTTCAGCAGGAGTGTGCTTCTCCGGCAACACGTCATTATGTTGTCAGATGTGTGCTAGGTTGCTGTGTGTTGTCATCATACGGACATCTAGATATTGCACTGCCTGGCTTCAGAATCATGAGTCAAGCGGACGTGCACATGCACATGCACATGCACACACAACCTGCCTGGTGGTGCTGAGCGTCCCAGCGCTTCACTGTCCAGGTTTGTGTCTGTTTTGTCAACAACTGTGTTGCCTGTGCGACCAACTGTTTGTGGGCAGGGGCACTGTGTCAGTGACAGCAGCAGGGCTTGCTTTGGCAAGCAGGTGGCCATGTATGCAAACGCTGCACATGGTGTTTTGCATTCGTTATCCATTGATTCTGCCACTTTTGCCCAGCCTTTTGCGGGTGGCTGGTTGTGTCGTTCGCAGCACGGCTGTGTACTGCTGCTGCTAGCAGCATTTCTTTGTTGCCATCAGCGTGTCAACGCATAATGCGACTGCAGGGTTTTGAACTTGAGATCTGCCAACTGGGCAGTCGTCACGGTGTACATATGTACTGTATAGCAAGCCACTTGCTTGTTGCTGGTTCATGCGCATCAACGAGTATGTTATGTCAGGTGTTGCTGTTCAATCACGATTTGTTTGGTGGCATCTGGTAGCAGTGTGAAGTGTTGTTATGAATGCAGGTAATGCAAAAGACACATAGGAGCAGAAGCAGGAGCTGCACATGCTTGCAATCTGAGGTTCAGCAGCCATGGTGGCCTTTTGGGGGACCACTTCTAGCCATGTGAGTACTCATTATGCTTGGAATGACTGACCCGCTTGCACGTTGTACCAATTTTATACTGAAGGCATGACCTGAAACCTGGTCCAGAGTATGGCGGTTGTAACAGCGTGCCAACGGCGGATTGATTACTACATGCTATGTTCCATGTTTGACCATAAACTGCTCTCTTACGTCGTGCTTCCCCGTCAAACTGGGATCTTGACGAAGTGGCATCGTGTGCGACTGTCAAGCACCGGCCATTGGCAGTGAGCACTCGACACAACTGCTGTTGACTTGCATCAAGACGTACAAAATCGAGACAATGCAGGCCATTCGGTTGCGGCGAGGTGTCAGTGCTAGTGCAGGCAGCAGCAGGAGCACAGCAGCACGCACGCTGGTCACCCCTCACCTGGCACGGTTGCACAGACGACCAAGTGCACCAGTAGATGCCACTGCCAACTTCCAGTGTCGAGGCGTGCAGCAGCTGCCTCAGGCTTTGCAGCAGCGGCAGCAACAGCGGCAGCAGCTCGTCAGGTGCAGCAGCAGTAGCGGCAATTCTGGTGAGTCAGGTTCCTGCAACCTAGGCACAGTAGCTGGCATATATAAGGCGCGCCAGTGGGCAGGCAGAAACAATGCTTGAGCTGCATCTGAAATATGCCTGCAGAGCCTACAACAACGCCGACTCCTGTGGTAGTGGTGGAAGGTGACATCGTGACTTTCCACATGACGTGTGCGGACGCTGATGGCAAGGTAGGGCCTCGGCAGACCCTACACTTGCCTGCCTGCGCTTGTTGGAGATTTACAGCAGCATTCCAGTAAGTTAAGGCGCTGAATACAAGCAAGGGTGTGCTCATTGTATCATATGTCATGTGCTGTGCAGTGTGAGCAGTAAGTGCCTTGAACTCGACCACCTCATAGAGCTGTGTATTGGTCATCACAGATCAACGCAGCATGGGGACCGCAAAACACGTGTCAAGCGGTTGCTTGATGCTGATGCACCACTTGCTGTATGCATATGCGGCACTGTCGCTGTTGTGAGCAGATCCTGGAGTCCACCACGGACGGCAGCAAAGAGAACGAGCCCATGGCATTTGAGATTGGCGCAGGCGACATCATCAACAACCCCTTGTTCCAGGTAGGGGATAGCAACGGCAGATGCAGCGGTAGCTACTGTGATATTTCAAGTAGTGGAACTCAATGGCGGGAGCAGCAGATGGGCAGCGGACACAGTGGCAACAGGACACGCTGTCCTGAGTGTGCAGCTGTTGCCAGACGCTGTGGCGGCAGCAGCAGCAGCACCAGAGTCCAATGGCAACCGCAGTATGACCAAAGGGTGGGGGCGGCAGCAGCAGCAGCGAAGCACGAGTCGTGTGCGGCTGCAGCATTACGCGCAAAAGGCAATTGACGTGTGCGCCTCCTGCTGCCGCCCACACCACATGTACTGTACCACTGCGCGCGAGCATGCCGCTGACCTCGTGCGATGTTATGTGCTGTCGTAAGATGCCAAGCATACATGCAAACTCTGCACAGGGGCAGCTCCGTGTGCCATCCATGCTGCTGTTCTACACAATTACCATGCTCAACTTGAGTATGCGGACAAACCTGACTGCACCCCTGCGCCGATTGCTGCTGTGCGCTGCTGCCGCAGGCGTTTGATGGTGCGCTGCGCGGCCTGGCTGTGGGTGAGTCTGTGGAGCTGCAGATGTCTGGCCCTGAGTGGCAGAGTGAGCTGCTGTTTTCCGTGCCGCGTGACCACCCCGAGATTGAGCGCCTGGAAGGCCGATACAAGAAGTGAGTGGAGGGTGGCACTGCCCTAACTCACAGTGCTGCTCTGTTTGGCCTCACACCTCAGGCTGTACATTGTCCTTATAAAAAAACCTACAGTATGTTGTAGCATGGAGTTGAGCTTGATTGAGAGTGGCTAGGGCCTGGCTGCGGGCCTGGCTGTGGAGCTGACCTAAGGCACCCGGCACTGACTCCGCATTGCTGCTGCTGCTGCTGCTGCTGCTGCATTTGCAGCTTGAGGGGACTGGCTGAGGGCCTGGCAGTGGAGCTGGCCTTTGGCACTTAACACTGACTCCGCATTGCTGCTGCTGCTGCTGCTGCTGCTGCATTGCAGCCTGGGTGGCCTGGCTGAGAGCCTGGCAGTGGAGTTGGCCTTTGGCACCTAACACTGACTCCGCTTTGCTGCTGCTGCTGCATTTGCAGCCTCGGGGGTCTGGCTGAGGGCCTGGCAGTGGAGCTGGCCAATGGCAGCATGGCAGTGGTGGTGGAGGCGGGACCTGAGGCAGTGAAGCTGGATGCCAACAGCATGATGGCTGGCAAGACGCTGCTGTTCACGCTTGAGGTGCTGGGCATTGACAGCAGCAACTAGTGTACTGTGGTGCCGCGGCGCGTGTGACGCAGCCACAGCAATGATGCTGTGTTCCCGTCGTGTAACACACACTTCGTGATGGCTTGATAAGTCTAATGAGCCGGATGCCCAGAGTTGGCTGTTCACGCTGGAGGTGCTGGGCATTGACAGCGGCAACGGCAACGCGTCACATGGAAGCCGCCCCGTGCGGCCTGCTTGCAGCAAGCAGCGCACGCTTGTGGCAGCTCTGCACGGCCCGGCGAGGCTAGCGCAGCTGCATCCCAACCCACCTGCAGATGCATATCATTGATTACTGCTGTAACAAGCGCACATGCACGAACCTGCAGCCGGGCAAGTACTACAGGCCTGGTAAATCACACTCTGTACTATAAGTGTAGCACACTGCACTGTATGATTTACCGAAAGTCAGCCACAGCTGGCACAACCCAGGTGACCAAGCAACTCATCAAAGCTATTAGGCGCCACCCTCATTGCTGCCGGCTGCTTGCGTGCCACCTTGCGTCTCATAATCCGGCCCCTCAACAGCCCCTTGCTGCTCCTGCTGCGCAGCGCCACCCGCGGCTGCAGCTGCTGCTGCTGCCACACCTTCCCCGCCACTCCCTCCAGCTGCTGCCGCAGCCGCTGCCGCCTCTGGCGCTGCCTGTGCCGGCGGCTTTGTGCATGCGCATAGCCGCCGCATATAGTTGGCAGTAGCATCGCACGAAAAGCTCGCATCTGGCGTGTTAGCCGGCCCCACAAGGCACAGCGCAGGCCTGCTCGCCTTTGGAGCCTCTGGATCTACTGCTGCTGGCATTGAGGGTGTATGCTGCTCCTCTATGCAGCCGGCCTCGCAATTAGTGACCTCCCGCAGCCTGTCGCAGCTGTTGAGGAAGTGCAGGTGCTGCTGCGAGCAGGCCAGGCCCTTCTGCTGGCACATGGTGCCGCAAGAGGCGCCGGCAGCAGTCAGCAGCACTGTCACGCCGTCAAGGCTGCCTGCAGGAAGCGGCGCAGATAGCTGCAGGCAGGACAGCGCCGGGGAACAAGGAGACAACAGCAAAAGCAGCAGTGCAAGGACATAGGTCAGGCGATGCAGACATTTCTTTGGCTAGGCTGCATACAGGTCTGCCACAGCATTGAAAAAGGCAGCCACAGCCTTGCCCGCTGCGGCAGCAATGAGCAGGGTCTGTCGCTTGAATGACGCAGCAGGCGACACAGCTGCCCCTGAACAACTGCCATGCAGATGCAGTGCAGCAGCAGCTGATGCCTCTCAATCCATGGCCTGATGCAAAAATGCATGCAGACAGGCCCGCACGCATCTGCTGACACCATTGCATAGGAACAACAATCAAAACGAGCTGGCAGCCCTCCCCAGCCTGCCCCTGCCGCCTGCATGGCTCACCATTGGCTTGCCAAGCTTTGAGAAGCAGTGGTGCCTCGCCCCGATGTATGCATTCTCATGCGAGGTGCTGCGCCCATGTGTGCGGCAAACTGCCAGGCAGTACTCAAACACATCTGCCCACACGCCGCTGTCCTTGTTGTTTGGCGCGCGGGGCGTTTCCTTGCGCCGCTCCTCCGGCTTGTGCTCGGGCGACATGCAGCATGACACGCAGTGCTCAAAGTTCTCACAGCAGCTGTCCAGCTTGTTGCACCTGTGTGCAGGAAAAAGGAAGAGCCCATGGCGCAGAGAGCAGGGAGGGGTATGTAAGCCAGGGCAGGCGGGGAGCAGATGGAGAGGCAAGGTTGTAGCGTAGCAGCAGTGCAGGCGGACTGCGCTGTGACCCCAACGGAAGCGTGTGAGCCGCTGCTGCTGCGCAACAACTGCTGCACACAGAGAGTTTGTATGCTGCGCGAGTCAAAAATACACCCAACTGGCAGTTGTATTGCCTGTCCCTGCTGTTGCTGCCCAGCGCTGACTTGTAGCTTCATCCAAAACAACCTCCGGCACTGCAGCTGCCGCTGCCTGCAAGGCCGTTTGCTTACATGCCGCAGCTGTGCTGTTCGCCTGCTGTGCAGCAGCCTGTGGAGAAGTCCAGCTGCTTGGCCTTGCAAACCTTGCCCTTGTCATCAGTCATGAGCCAGCTGCAGGCAGCACACACACAGCAGCATCAGCAGCAAGCTAAGGAAGCGCTTCCTGATATGCAGCGCAAGCATGCACAGCCGCGGAGTGCTGGCTGTATGGTGGTCCATGGGCCATGTTTGCTGTGGTCAAGGCTAGGCTCTGTGGCCCAGGACACATGCAGCTGCGATTGTTTCCTGCTGCCCTGAGACAGTGCTACTGCATTGAAAGGTCGAGTTGCCGCAAAGCGGGGTTATCTGTGCCGGCCCAGTTGCTTGAGCTGCCCTAGCTGCTGCATCCTTGCTGCCCACTTCAGTTGGGTTCCCTGTCAGTTGCTCGCTTGGCAGGGGCTAGCAGACACAAGAAACCGCGCTGCTGGCAGCATGGCATATCATTTTCACACAACAGCTGTTACTCACGGGCCCTGCATGGTGTTCCTGCAAGATGTAGTGCCTTGCGGCAGCGGCCTGGCAGGTGGTTGATGGCAGGTGGAGAGCAACAGCAGGATGTCAGCAAGTCTCACAGCCAGCTCCTGCTGAATGCCTGCAGCTGCTGGCATGCACGCACCTGATGAGCAGGCGTCGGCCAAAGCCTGCATCTCCAGTTGCTGGCGCTACAGCAACGAGACAACCCAAGCACAGCACCAGCAGCAGCTGCTTGCATGCAGTTGCCTGCTGGGCCATAGCTGGGGCTGTGAACGGGACGTGTAGCAGTAGAGCTGACTAAAAACTGTAAGCTATCATATTGAAATGATGAAACAGGCCTGCACTGTGAGGAACAAGAGCTCGCGGGTAGGTGGAACGTTTGTGCCCGTACCGTGCCTTGGCTATGACCCAGCTAAGCTATCGAAAACAGTAAAGTGCAGATCATTGCATCCAGTGCCTGCCTGCCATCCTCGTGCCTCAAAGTAGGCAATGGACCTGCCAGTGACATGACAACCAGTGCAACCGCACTGACAACAGAGTGAAATGAATACTTTGATAGCCATAATGTGTTGTTGTTCGATCCGCAAGCCTTGTGTCCCTTGTCGTCTGCTCAGGCGTTCCTGAGACGAAGTGCTTGCAAGCTCAAGTGCGAAGCGATACCACGCCCGCCAGCAGACAGCTCGAGTATCACCAAGGTAATCCTCTACACAAACAGCAGAGTTTAAAGCAGATTGTCGCGCAATTGGTTTCCAGTCAGCCAGCAGGTCTCTTGTGGTGGGCTGCTGCAGTGCTGCTGGCCATGCAAGGCACGCATTGCCGTGCCATCGGCCTATCTTGCTTTCATTGAACCTTGTGAAACTGGTATGCAGGGGCAGGCTTGCACTTGAGCTTCAACAGGCCCAGCCAGAACCAGCAGGGCCAGCAGCATGCGTGCGTTCAGCCTGGACGCCCGCAGTAGCAGCATGCAGCACCGCACAGCATGCCAGCTACGGCAACAACAGCTGCAGCTACCCATGGCAATAGTGCAGCAGCAGATGATGCACTGCAGGCACAGCAGCAGCAGCAGCAGCAGCAGCAGGCAGGTGTCCTGCAGGGCGCTGGAGAGCTACATGGTTGACAAGCTGCGAGCTGCTGAGGGCACCTTCAAGGAGCTGCAGCTGCGCATGGCAGACCCTGATGTGGCCAACAACTCGCAGGAGTTCCAAAAGGTGTGTTACATTGTTTAGTAGCTGAGGCTCCGTCTTAGCTGATGAGTAGGAGCGCACACAACCTTGCTAGTGGTGCAATGGCACATCAGAGGTGTGTGTCAAATGATGTTTTGGCCAGCAGCGTGCTCTGCCACTAGTACTTTTGGGGTGGTCTCTAGCCAGACAGATGCAGCTGAACATGGTTGTGATGCAGCTTGGCGCAGCTGCCTGCAGTGAGGGGGATGTCACCACTAGATAGTCTGTGCCAACATGTTGCCACAGTGAGGTGCGTCAACGGAGCTTGCCACGCATACAGCAGCAGCAGCAGCAGCAGCAATATGCAGGAAGCTGTATCTATTGCCTGTTCACCTCTCAACTCTCCTTGCTGCTGCTGCTGCTGGCAGGTTGCGCGTGCAGCCTCGGAGCTGGAGCAGACAGTCAACGCGTACAGGCAGCACCAGGACGCGGAGAAGCAGCTGGCAGAGGCACGCGTATACCTCAAGGAGGAGGCAGCCTCAGACCCTGACATGGCAGGTGAGGCAGCAGCAATGGCTTGCGGCAGCTGCAGCAGGAGCAGCGGCAGCAGCAGCAGCTGCAGCAGCAGCAGTGGAATAGGCTGCATGTTCTGCTGGCCGTTGACACACCCAGCGCTACACCGAGAAATGTCAAACAGCAGCCGCAGCGGCTCAGTTACCAGCCTGCTTCCAGCAGGTGTCATAGAACGGAAGTGCAGCACGGTGTCATGGGACACGGACCGTCAAGTCGGTGCTTGAAGAATAAGTCAGGGTTGCCAGCAACAGGCAATTGGGCAGGCACACCTAGTGATGCTATGCAGGGCTGCAGCAGGTAGACAAGGAGCGTGTCACACAAGGCAGCTGCAACAGGAAGCGGCAGCCACAGCGGCAGCCAGCTTCTGTCTCCAGCCGAGGACTCTCCCAGATGGCTGGCTGCTGCTGCTGCTGCTGCTGCTGCTAGTCCAGCTGCCTGTGCTGTTGACAGACTGCCCAGCTGATGGAGTCTGCGTGAAAGTTTAAGGCGGAGACCTAATCGCTGCTGCTGCTGCTGCTGCTGCTGCTGCCGCCGCCGCGGCTGCCGCTGCTGCTGCTGCTGCTGCTGCTGCTGCTGCTGCTGCTGCTGCTGCTGCTGCCGCCGCCGCGGCTGCCGCTGCTGCTGCTGCTGCTGCTGCTGCTGCTGCTGCTGCTGCTGCTGCTGCTGCAGAGTTTGCTCGTGAGGAGATTGCTGAGCTGGAGGGCCAGGTCAGCCAGCTGGAGACCGAGCTGAAGCTGCTGCTGCTGCCAAAGGACCCACTGGATGAGCGGGACATCATGCTGGAGATACGGTGAGGGCTGGTTATGACATACGTTACATTTGCATTATTTGTACGTTATATTGACATCAGCAGCAATGCGGGCTGTGGCAGGGCAGCACTGCTTTGACATGAGGCTGTTGAATGTGCTTTGCCCACGGACTTTTGTAGGGGTGCTGCCTGTCTATATTGCACATCTGATTGCACTCAAAGTGAAGCCTTGTCGATGCTTGTGCCAGCCACCTCGCACCTACGATTGCTGTGCCTCTGCCCTGTTTACATCTGCAGCGCTGGCGCGGCCGGTGACGAGGCTGACATTCAGACAGGCGACTTTATGTCATTTCAACACCTTTTTCACCTCTCTTACATATGCTTCGCCCCTGCCCTACTTACGTCTGCAGCGCTGGCGCGGGTGGTGACGAGGCGGGCATCTGGGCGGGCGACCTGCTGCGCATGTACCAGCGCTACGCGCAGAACCAGGGCTGGAAGGCCAGCATGATCAACTACACTGAAGCAGATGCAGGCGGCTACAAGGAGGCGGTGCTGCAGGTGGGGGTGCAAAAGACCATCGTTTTGCTTTGATATTGCGCTTGGATTTTGAGTTGCTGGCAGGGCTGAAAGGCCAGCTTGATTGATTGCACGGAGGCTAACGCGGGCGGCTACAAAGAGGCGGTGCTGCAGGTGGGCGTGCCAGAGCGGCTGGTATGAAAGGTGCACTACACAGGACGCACGCTGTGCAAGTGGTGTTGATGTCCAGCAACGTACAGTTCAGCTGTCGCTTGGGCTGCTGCTCTGCAGATCCAGGGCGACAACATTTACAGCAAGCTCACGTAGGAGGCTGTGGTAATAGCCAGTTGCTCATCATGCAGCGTAGCCCGCCCTGAAGTGCTGTCGCTGTTGTATGTGCCGCAGATCAAGGGCGACAGCGTGTACAGCAAGCTCAAGTGGGAGGCTGGCGTGCACCGCGTGCAGCGCGTGCCGGCCACCGAGGCAGCCGGCCGAGTGCACACCAGCACCGCAACAGTGGCCATTATGCCCGAGGTGGATGAGGTTGATGTGACGCTGGACATGCGCGACGTGGACATCAAGTTTGCACGGTGAGTGAACGTCTTTGATGTGCTGATGGGTGCGTGTGTGCGGTGGCCATCATGCCTGAGGTGGACGAGGTGGACGTGACGCTGGACATGCGCGACGTGGACGTCAAGTTTGCACGGTGGGCTTAGTTGCGCTGTCAAATATTAGTCTTCGCGCGCTGCTGCTTTTATGTATGTCAGATGTCTCCGCAAGCCGCAGCGCATGTATGCTTGCCACAGTGTGTCTGGCAGTGGCGATCAGGCAAGTGAGTTGAATGCTCCGCATTTCCACTTCCACGCTGTTGTGCCTGTGATCGCTGTATCTTTGCCGTTTGCAGTGCATCTGGTGCTGGCGGCCAGAACGTGAACAAGGTGGAGACGCTGTCGACCTGATGCACAAGCCCACAGGCATCTGCTGTTCACCAACCCTCGTCTGTTGCCGCCGTTTCTTGCTGTGCCCCTGCCTCTTGCAGTGCGTCTGGTGCTGGTGGCCAGAACGTGAACAAGGTGGAGACGGCTGTCGACCTAATGCACAAGCCCACAGGCATCCGCATCTTCACTCACTGACACATGGCTGCTGCCACCTGTTCTTCCTATGTCCTGGCTCTGCTTGCCGTGGCGTGTTTGGCGCTGGCAGCTAGAACGTGAACAAGGTGAAGTTGTTCCTGAACCTGCTTACTAATCCATGGCTGTTTCCCTCCTGTTGCTCTGCCGCAGTGCATCTGGTGCTGGTGGCCAGAACGTGAACAAGGTGGAGACTGCTGTCGACCTGATGCACAAGCCCACAGGCATCCGCATCTTCTGCCAGGAGGAGCGCACACAGGCAGCCAACAAGGAGCGAGCCTTTGCCATCCTTCGAGCAAGGTGCGGCGGGCCGGGCGCTTAGATGGTGGCGGGTTGGGTGGGGG